>JAGDQP010064840.1:0-11509 GCA_022664845.1 Lepisma saccharinum | reverse complement strand
CAAAGACAACAAGAGGCTTCCCAAAGACAGCAAGATTCTTCCCAAAGACTGGAGAGCTTGATTGACGAACATCGGCGTGGGTTGGAGAGCCGCATAAATGCCCAGCAAGAGACATTACAACGGGAAACCCGGACATTATCTCAACGACTGGAAGCCAAGCTGGAGTCGCAGGTCGGCAGATTGGAAGCGAATGCCCGGACCCAACAGCAGGCTCTAATGCAAGAGATTAAAGTGAACAATGAAGAGCGAAACAAAGGGATTGAACACACACGGAACTCAGTTGAACGTCTCCAGATCGAGGTGACTCAGAAAACTTCCGCCAGCAATCAGGCCATTGAACAGCTGCGACAGCACATAGAAGCGGACCAAGGTCAGATCCAGGAGAGAATACACACCGTGCGATGTGACTTGTCCCAGGAAATACGTCGCGTAGGGCAGGATGTCCAGACTCAGGGCCAGGATGTACTTAGACATCAAGGCAGACTGGACGAACTGCAGACACAAATCACGCAGGTTGTCACGACTGTTGACGTTCGGCACCAAGAATTAGTCACTAAACTGACCCAAGTAGAAGCCCGGTTGGGACCCATCCGCCTCCAGAGAGTCCGATATCCGAGCTCCCACTTCAGCAGGCAACTCATTCCTGCAGTCTGCCATGGGACATGGAGGAGCAGTAGAAACACGGTCAGTTGCTAGCCAACCGCCAGAAAGAGCCACATCGCAGGCTAGCGGACGAAGTTTCCTGCGCGCTCCAAAGATAGATGATTTGCCTACATTTGATCCTGACGCTGACTCAATACTGCCCTCTGCGTATCTCGAAAGGCTACAAGACGACTGCCGTCTCTATGGAATCTCAACAGCGGAGATTTTGCCGATTCTACCCAGAATTATGAGAGGTGCGGTAGGTATGTGGATCGACAACCACCTTGGGCAGTTCTGTTCATTCGGAGAGTTCCGAGAAGCATTTTTGAGAAATTTCCAGAACAAGCAAATTATCCAAAGGAAGCTCACCCATCTGCGGAATACACAGTACCGATCCGACGCCCGTAAATCCCTAAGAGAATTCTTTTGGGAACAAGTAAAAGCCTTTAAAGAACTGAGTGCATCCATGTCGGAGGCCGAAGTCTTGTCAAATGTCAAGAATATGCTGCCCATTAGAATCCAGCGCCAGTTAATCGGAGTACAGCTACGGGATACTGAGCAGCTGTCCATGATCTTGTGGGACAGCGAAGAAATAGATCGCCTCGAAAACCTCCAAAGGGATAGAAACTCCTTCCGCAATATCCGTGAGGAAAACTCATACAGAAACAGACCAACAAACGTGCGTGGTGTCCATCAACGTCGGCAACGTCCAAACGCAGGCAATCATAGGAGACAAAGCAAACGAGTACACCCTTACAATAGAAATTCCAGGAGGAGTGAAAGCGGTCGAGAACAACAGGATGGTGAGCAATCAGCGTACAATGATTCCCGCGATACGCGCTACCCACGTGGAAGACTTTCTGCGCCACCAGGACCACAGATCCAGAAGCAGGACAGAGATGCGTTTGATCCAGGTCAGCAGCGGTGGGCCTGGCGAACGACTGTACAACGACCACCCAGAAACCGAAGACGATGGAGGAGACCAAGGAATTCGAACAATAATCAAACGAACGGAGACCCGCCTGATCCTGATACATCCAGACCCAGTCCTCCAGATTCAACCAGCCAAACCCAACAGTAGAAGACGCTGAACTTTGAGGTTCACACCATCCGCTGTACCAATCTCATGTGATTGCATCCACACTCAGCTATCTTTCTATTTACAGGAACAGAGTATACTACAACACGTGCCTGATACTACAAGCACTATTGATGCCTCATTGTGACTGGATGCAGTCGTGGTCTGCACCTGTCCGGAAGATGAAGATTGCAATTTTTGCCGCTAAAAAACGCCTATCTGAACAACCGATTCGAGGCCAGTTTGCCGATGGAGTAGATGTGGAAACTCAATCCGACAGGCGTGAGAATTCTGCTTGGAGGACTGCGAACGCGAAGACACTTGTAGACGAGAGAAGGATGTTCATGCCCATGAGCCAAGAGAGCTCTGGATGTGTTGCTCAAGGCGTCGACAATTTGTGGCTAGGAGATATGCGATTTCCTTTCGCACCCCCACAGTCCGCCTCTTGTACAGAGTAACTTCTTTGCGTACTCCCTTTTTGCTGTACCGGAGACGCACCGATTGATTATGCCCCAAGGTCCAAGTGCACCAAATTAGAAATGTCGAGCAGCAAGAAGAAAGCGCTCCAGGCCTAGCAAAAGCAGCTCCACTCCCACGCTCCGATGAGAAATCAATACTCCATTTCCCAAACTGTGCTTGCGTAGTACTTAAAGTATAGTCCATGCAAGGGCAGAACATGTCTAAATTGTTAAGGGTTAAAGCGGTTAAAGCAATAAGAGGTCTCGCAAATTAACTCATGTAACTTGAAAGGCACAAATATTATGATCCGCACAGATCCTGTGTGAACATAAAGAGGCCTCATCAGGCATAGTTGAATTTCCTATTAGTTGACATGCCTAGATAGCAAACCATAGCGATCACATGAAATACAAAGACAGAAGTTTACAGTTGGCATCCCGAACCTCCAAACACATTTATTGAATAGTGAAGAAAGGAACGGCAATATCATCGAGGTATATTTCTGAGTCTAGTATTTCGGAAAGAACGAACTTAATTTTTTTATACATGTCCATGGATCTTAAGTTGTTATCGTTTCCATGTAAATAATTAACTTCTCTTGTTTTCTTTCGTGTATATCTAGCCATCATTGTGTACGATCTTGCGTCCTGATATGTGAATGCCGCTGTATTGCCATGGAGTTTACACTCAAGGGATGATCCAAAAATCCAGCTCCACTGAAATTTTGGAGTCATCTTAGGAAGGGGGTGATCTAACAATCAGCGCCATTCCCAATTAATTTTCAAACTTTAATTTTGATATGCAAACTATTGTAATTTAATATGTGTTTCCAGCATGCAAAGTTTAATAAAGAAAATACGTCTTGCAATCTTTTTTTTTACTTTCTGCTCACACACATCGCGAAATAAGAGAAAACGGTCGAACCCCCTTCTCTTTTTCGAGAAAAAAAAGGAAGACATCTGACAAAGTGGAAACCAGTCTCTTTGTGCACCAATAACGGAGAAACCGACCACTCATGGAGGAGGCGAGAAGAATGAATAACCGTTCGGTTAAATCGAACAAAAGGTGATAGTGCATTAGCACCACCGTATTCTGTTGTTGAGGAAATGAGACTAAGAGCATAGTATTGCGGTTTGGATGGACGAAGTCAATTGCGGTCTATCAAGATTGAAGCACTCTCTACTTTTGATGTACGGCTTATTACACGTCCCGCCGTTTTGCGTAGTGACTGTCAGAACTGCCGACTATCAATGCAAACTTTTTTTTCTTGCCGGTAGTATCATGCCGACTAAAATCTGCGACAGTTTATTGTTAAGACTGATGCCAGAACATTGGAGTAGCCAGCTTAAGAATTTATCTTGCAATTTTCTATACTGTTTGAACTAGTCTCCATCACAAGGAAGGGGGGGGGGGCTAATAAAACACGGACTGTCTCAAGCAACTCGAGTGGGTTAGGAACGGCAATATTTTGACTATTTTATCTTTCGATTGATGGCATCCAAAAATTTAGCAGAGACCCATAAATTAATTAAAATCAACTTGAAAACAAATAACAGATAGTCACCTTCTTTCCTCACAAAAATTCCTTTATAAAAAAAAATCAATATGTATAAGTGTTAATGCAACAAACAGGAGAGATTCCGAGCTCATCAAGTCATGAGAAAAATAGGATACAACAGTTCATATTATTCAATTATTTTTGGTCATTTTGATATATATATATGCAAGTGCTTAACTATGTGTATTTGAACCGAACAACAAACGCATTTCGTAACCTATGCGAGTGAATTCGCCTAATGCAATTATTATATTTCATGATTGTAACATAATGTAGCTATAGTAAAATTGCGCAAGTAACTTTTGGTATACTATGTGTTAGCGAGCTTTGTATGAATCGTCTAGGGTTCTTTCTTCTTATTTTTTTTGCAGTTCATTGCACGGCATCATGTGTGTCGTAATGGCCGCCTTAAGAAAAGGCAATGCCCATGACAATTCTTTACTTGCACATGCGGCTTGAGATCTCAAACCACAGTAACGCTTTGCGAATTCTGAGGTTGTTTATTATATATATATATAAATGGCCATCCAAACCCCCGGTTATAGTATTTAAGGTAGAAATTAGTATTTAGTGTATATATTTTTATTGTGATTTTTGTTAAGGAATTAAGATGTATGTGTAATATTTTCCAAGAAAGTAACGCCTCGTAATTCTATCACTTCCACCTTCCCGTCCCTGTTGCAAATTCTTTTTTTTAAAGCATCTCAGTCTTCTATCCCTCTACTTCTTTCGAGGCAATCCTAACGGCAGTCCATACTCCAAATTTTTGTGTTTGATAATGTAGCCAGAGAGCAAGGTATTTTTTTTTGTAATCCCCGAGCAAAATCTTAAATTGTAAAGCCATTAGGAAACGAATAGCAAGCACATCTGTCTCATCCCCGACTTTAAATTGGTACCATGCGAAGTGCTTCAGAATGGAAATTTGTGTAATCTAGTATTTCAAGCTAAGTTGTTATGTCAAAATTGCCCAGTTTAGAGAAAAGCCTAGTTTGTCATGTAAACCCGTGACATCAAAAGTATTATGTTTTGTTTAAATCTGTACAAAGAAACAGGAAAAAGCCGAACACTGTACGTTTACACAGAGAATTCATCAGCGGCTTTAAATAATAATCAACAAAAAGATAGACTTATTCGAAGAGCTAAATCAAAGAAAACTCAATTGTGGTGCAAAAAATAGAACTTTGCCCGTCTGTCCTTGAGTAACGTAAAAGTTAGTTTTCTCCATTCTTTTTTGTGGAGAGCACATTAAGGAGGGGAGGACAGGAAAGGGGAAGAATTAGCTTGCATTAATTGTGAATTTCTTATAGTGGTTACTATTTGTATTATTTTGAAATTTTGAATCCCTGTTAGTCAAAATTTATGTAACGATTCAATTATTCACATGTTTCCTAAAAGAAACCAGTCTAGTTGGTTTACGATCTTTCTTTTGTTTTTGTGCATTTGAGTTAAGTTTGGCATAAAGTTTATATTTTGTTTTCAAACCAGAACGTTTCATTTCTGCGACAGTTTGATATCCTCGATCCCTGTTAGCTTCTTGCGGATTTGACCTTCCGTCATTCCCGGGATAGAAAAAATAGAGAGATTTTTTTCAGCTTTAGGAAACAGGAACTTCAATAGGGTATTCCTTAGGGAAGAGCTCCTATGACTTTCATCCCCCTGATGTCTAGTTCGAGTCCAGCCATGTTCATTTGGAATTTTGGTTCATTGCTGTGTGTGTGTAAGGAAGCAAGCCCTAGGTTTTCTACTAGCTTCCTCATGAGACGGGGTGGTGACAGTCCCAAGAGTTACTCCCGGTATAAACAAAAATAGAGGTTTCCGCGTCCGGTATGCGTTCATCACTTCCAGCGATGACGTCCCTGTACGACCAGACTTTGAGGAAATACCTTTTTAAAACCCTCCTCTCTTCCTATCCAGCCCCATTCAATCAGTTTGATTAATGGCCTGGAATCCGTCCTGAGGAAGCTGCTTGAAAAATCATCCCGGTCAGAAACTTTAGTTTTTCTTTAAAAAAAAAAAATCTTGTCTGGAGCGGTCGCAAGAGCCTAGCTCTAGCGGCAGTTGCAGAAAGAATGGCGTATCCCGAACATTGACCCGAACAATTTAATTTTTTGACCCGTAAATTCAGTTGTACAATACTACTACTAATTGCGGTAATAACAATACTAATAATAAGTACAACAATGCTGACAATTTTAAATCATAATTTTAAATATTGCTGAAGGACACGGAGATTTTTTTTATTTAAGAGCTTTGTCTTTCTTTCTTTTATATTCGAGATCTAATCAAGTAGAAAATGTTAGAAATAAATGGGGAACTAAACCTGAGGATATTCTGGTCAATTAAAGGCAAAAATCTGATTAATGTAGGACTTAACAGATGTTTGACTAAATGTTTGCTTCTTATTCAGTTGCGCTAATCTTTATAAAGGCCAGTAGACTAAGTAAGTGAAGAAATATTAATTAAAAATAATAACAATAATAAGGAAATGATGTCTGCTAGCAGGAAAATTAATTTCTTTTGCCGTTTTTCTTTTAAGATTGTGTTCTAAAACGGAAGTGTCACATAAGATCTAGAACTGTTGCGTTACCTTTGGTTTTAAAGATTATTTGACTTTATCTTAAACTGCTAAATATTCCTTGCAGCTAAATGATCAAAGTTAAATCATTTCATTTTTTTCGAATAAAAAAAACACACTGTAAAATAGAAATAACAATTGTTTGCTGCTTTGATACTACAGGAGAGAATTAAAGGTTTTGATACTAAAAAAACAAACAAAAAAAACCGTAGAAATGTTTTTTTCACTTTGGAAACTAAATACTTAAATTAAGTAGGGTGTAGGCAATTTGTTTTAAAATCAAAAATGAAAGTTCTGTTTCTCTCTTCTTGGGTATGCCTTGTATTCTCGTTACGTTCGTGGAGATCTTCGGGCTCGATATCATAATGCGTATTCGTTCAGCGGGAATGTCTCTCGTGGGTTGATTCATTGTATGCTGGATACACGGAGTCCGCAAGTGGCAAGAAAAAAGAGAGAGAGAAAACACCAATGTGTGTGATTTGGTTTGCTTGTCTGACATTAATCTGTTTGTCTTGGCAAAAGAGGAAGCTGATTTAAAATTGCAAAGGAAGCAAAGAAGAGAGACTGTCCTTGGACATCAGGTGAGTGTGAAGATGGTAAGTTGAAGATGTGATCACTAGGTTAGGCTATTTTTTTTGTGAATTCTGATATTATATGTCTGTGTATGTATTGTTATTTCATAGGTTGCATAATGTACTATATGCTCTTTTGGTAGGATATCGTCTGTAATATTTGTATGATATTTGTGGGTTTTTTCAATGTGTCGCCTCTGTGCATAATTTAGGTTCAATTATTATTGGCTCATATTTCGCGTATACATATTAAATATATTGTGTATTGTTATGGTAAATTGTAACCATGTTTGCGCCTGGAAGCTGGAAATCGGTGGCGGACACATGCAGAGTGGAAGCATAGAAGAAGGTAGCACACTTCTGATGACTATTGTTTTCTTTGAACGAAAAAAGTACGAGACTCGCAAAATATTTTAAACGTGTTTATTTTTGTAGTTGTTAAGTGCATAATTTTAGTGAATAACCATTACGCTGGAATTAAAATACGTGTAAATGTGATCTTATATTATTTGACTGTTTTTGTGTAAGTACGAGGGCTAGTTATAAGTATATGTCAATATTTCATTTGTTGTGCGGATATTTTGTGTAGTGTGTAGAGAATATATATAGAAGGGCGTATATACTTGTATCTAATGTTTATCACAGTTGCATGTGTAGATTTGGTTTTAATTGTATCACATACTTCTTTTCTTTGCCTTGTGCGTTAATGCTCGTGCACATATACACTGACTCTTGTGAAGTGTTTTCTGCAGATGTCAGCAGCGATATTTCATAAGCTAGGTTGCGGAGCAAAGGCATTTTTTTAGTACATAACTGAAATTTCTCGTTACAGCCCACAGTTCGTTTCTATAGGGTATGCGAAGAGTCCGTTCGACAACCAGACAAGAAGGGAAAGAATTATGGCTGGAACCGAAGAAGTATGTCCTTCTTGTGGAAGAAACCTCTGGGAAGGGACTGTCAGTGATGAGAACAGCCCTACAGCATGCCTCACGTGCTGCAACCTCAACCGGAGTCAATCCCCAAAGCGGGATGTTGAGGAGTCCACGTCAACAGGGCAGTACGGGTTAACTGACGGTATGTCGTCGAATATCCAACTCCAAAGCCATGCTGCGTCCACCTCAAAGGAAGGAGACTCCATGCCGCCATGGGTCCAGTCGATATTTCAAAAGATGGAAGAGATTGACAAACGACAACAAGAGGCTTCCCAAAGACAGCAAGAGGCTTCCCAATGACTGGAGAACCTCATCGAACAAAGACAACAAGAGGCTTCCCAAAGACAGCAAGATTCTTCCCAAAGACTGGAGAGCTTGATTGACGAACATCGGCGTGGGTTGGAGAGCCGCATAAATGCCCAGCAAGAGACATTACAACGGGAAACCCGGACATTATCTCAACGACTGGAAGCCAAGCTGGAGTCGCAGGTCGGCAGATTGGAAGCGAATGCCCGGACCCAACAGCAGGCTCTAATGCAAGAGATTAAAGTGAACAATGAAGAGCGAAACAAAGGGATTGAACACACACGGAACTCAGTTGAACGTCTCCAGATCGAGGTGACTCAGAAAACTTCCGCCAGCAATCAGGCCATTGAACAGCTGCGACAGCACATAGAAGCGGACCAAGGTCAGATCCAGGAGAGAATACACACCGTGCGATGTGACTTGTCCCAGGAAATACGTCGCGTAGGGCAGGATGTCCAGACTCAGGGCCAGGATGTACTTAGACATCAAGGCAGACTGGACGAACTGCAGACACAAATCACGCAGGTTGTCACGACTGTTGACGTTCGGCACCAAGAATTAGTCACTAAACTGACCCAAGTAGAAGCCCGGTTGGGACCCATCCGCCTCCAGAGAGTCCGATATCCGAGCTCCCACTTCAGCAGGCAACTCATTCCTGCAGTCTGCCATGGGACATGGAGGAGCAGTAGAAACACGGTCAGTTGCTAGCCAACCGCCAGAAAGAGCCACATCGCAGGCTAGCGGACGAAGTTTCCTGCGCGCTCCAAAGATAGATGATTTGCCTACATTTGATCCTGACGCTGACTCAATACTGCCCTCTGCGTATCTCGAAAGGCTACAAGACGACTGCCGTCTCTATGGAATCTCAACAGCGGAGATTTTGCCGATTCTACCCAGAATTATGAGAGGTGCGGTAGGTATGTGGATCGACAACCACCTTGGGCAGTTCTGTTCATTCGGAGAGTTCCGAGAAGCATTTTTGAGAAATTTCCAGAACAAGCAAATTATCCAAAGGAAGCTCACCCATCTGCGGAATACACAGTACCGATCCGACGCCCGTAAATCCCTAAGAGAATTCTTTTGGGAACAAGTAAAAGCCTTTAAAGAACTGAGTGCATCCATGTCGGAGGCCGAAGTCTTGTCAAATGTCAAGAATATGCTGCCCATTAGAATCCAGCGCCAGTTAATCGGAGTACAGCTACGGGATACTGAGCAGCTGTCCATGATCTTGTGGGACAGCGAAGAAATAGATCGCCTCGAAAACCTCCAAAGGGATAGAAACTCCTTCCGCAATATCCGTGAGGAAAACTCATACAGAAACAGACCAACAAACGTGCGTGGTGTCCATCAACGTCGGCAACGTCCAAACGCAGGCAATCATAGGAGACAAAGCAAACGAGTACACCCTTACAATAGAAATTCCAGGAGGAGTGAAAGCGGTCGAGAACAACAGGATGGTGAGCAATCAGCGTACAATGATTCCCGCGATACGCGCTACCCACGTGGAAGACTTTCTGCGCCACCAGGACCACAGATCCAGAAGCAGGACAGAGATGCGTTTGATCCAGGTCAGCAGCGGTGGGCCTGGCGAACGACTGTACAACGACCACCCAGAAACCGAAGACGATGGAGGAGACCAAGGAATTCGAACAATAATCAAACGAACGGAGACCCGCCTGATCCTGATACATCCAGACCCAGTCCTCCAGATTCAACCAGCCAAACCCAACAGTAGAAGACGCTGAACTTTGAGGTTCACACCATCCGCTGTACCAATCTCATGTGATTGCATCCACACTCAGCTATCTTTCTATTTACAGGAACAGAGTATACTACAACACGTGCCTGATACTACAAGCACTATTGATGCCTCATTGTGACTGGATGCAGTCGTGGTCTGCACCTGTCCGGAAGATGAAGATTGCAATTTTTGCCGCTAAAAAACGCCTATCTGAACAACCGATTCGAGGCCAGTTTGCCGATGGAGTAGATGTGGAAACTCAATCCGACAGGCGTGAGAATTCTGCTTGGAGGACTGCGAACGCGAAGACACTTGTAGACGAGAGAAGGATGTTCATGCCCATGAGCCAAGAGAGCTCTGGATGTGTTGCTCAAGGCGTCGACAATTTGTGGCTAGGAGATATGCGATTTCCTTTCGCACCCCCACAGTCCGCCTCTTGTACAGAGTAACTTCTTTGCGTACTCCCTTTTTGCTGTACCGGAGACGCACCGATTGATTATGCCCCAAGGTCCAAGTGCACCAAATTAGAAATGTCGAGCAGCAAGAAGAAAGCGCTCCAGGCCTAGCAAAAGCAGCTCCACTCCCACGCTCCGATGAGAAATCAATACTCCATTTCCCAAACTGTGCTTGCGTAGTACTTAAAGTATAGTCCATGCAAGGGCAGAACATGTCTAAATTGTTAAGGGTTAAAGCGGTTAAAGCAATAAGAGGTCTCGCAAATTAACTCATGTAACTTGAAAGGCACAAATATTATGATCCGCACAGATCCTGTGTGAACATAAAGAGGCCTCATCAGGCATAGTTGAATTTCCTATTAGTTGACATGCCTAGATAGCAAACCATAGCGATCACATGAAATACAAAGACAGAAGTTTACAGTTGGCATCCCGAACCTCCAAACACATTTATTGAATAGTGAAGAAAGGAACGGCAATATCATCGAGGTATATTTCTGAGTCTAGTATTTCGGAAAGAACGAACTTAATTTTTTTATACATGTCCATGGATCTTAAGTTGTTATCGTTTCCATGTAAATAATTAACTTCTCTTGTTTTCTTTCGTGTATATCTAGCCATCATTGTGTACGATCTTGCGTCCTGATATGTGAATGCCGCTGTATTGCCATGGAGTTTACACTCAAGGGATGATCCAAAAATCCAGCTCCACTGAAATTTTGGAGTCATCTTAGGAAGGGGGTGATCTAACAATCAGCGCCATTCCCAATTAATTTTCAAACTTTAATTTTGATATGCAAACTATTGTAATTTAATATGTGTTTCCAGCATGCAAAGTTTAATAAAGAAAATACGTCTTGCAATCTTTTTTTTTACTTTCTGCTCACACACATCGCGAAATAAGAGAAAACGGTCGAACCCCCTTCTCTTTTTCGAGAAAAAAAAGGAAGACATCTGACAAAGTGGAAACCAGTCTCTTTGTGCACCAATAACGGAGAAACCGACCACTCATGGAGGAGGCGAGAAGAATGAATAACCGTTCGGTTAAATCGAACAAAAGGTGATAGTGCATTAGCACCACCGTATTCTGTTGTTGAGGAAATGAGACTAAGAGCATAGTATTGCGGTTTGGATGGACGAAGTCAATTGCGGTCTATCAAGATTGAAGCACTCTCTACTTTTGATGTACGG
>JAGDQP010064835.1:0-11511 GCA_022664845.1 Lepisma saccharinum | reverse complement strand
GCCATCGTTGCCTTGCTTGTTTTCCTTACTGATGAAGCTTAAGGCATTCTTGATCAAACCAATGTTTGTTTACTGTTGTTTCTTCTCACCTACACGTTCCTACGCTGCGTTCTTAATTGTTTCACGAATTGCCTCCCACATCATTCTTACATAAATTTCCTTATTAAGGTCATCATTATTATTACTTGAGTCGGCTAGACTTTCGAACCTATTTGAGAGTTCGAGTTGGTAATTTGCTTTTATGCTCGGATTATTTTTATCATTTCACTTCGAATTTGAGTTGTTTTGACCCCTGCTTTCCCTGTTCGCGATGCATAACCTTTGCCTTACTTTTGTGATCACTAATTGATGGTCGTTGTCACCTTCCGCTTCTCTGTACAACCTAACATACATTATGTTGGTGTGACTTGGTCTATCAACTAATATGTGATCGATCTGGTTGATAGTTTTGCCGTCCGGGTATATCCATGTGTATTTCTGTATGCCTTTGTGTTCAAAGTACGCGCTTTTTACACGTAGGTTTTTCGAAATCGTTAAAGTTATCAGTCTTTCTCCATTGTTGTTGGTCCTTTTGTGAAGGCTATATTTGCCTATAGTAGGTCTATATTTTTCTTCCCTCCCTACATCTGCATTGAAATCATCCAACACAATTTTCGAATTATAATTCGGTTATCGGTCAAACAGCCTTTCTTGCTCATAGTAGAGTATATATTTGTCGTTATCAGTAGCCACCTTGGTCGGAGCATTGACGTTTAATAAAACCGTGTTGCCCCATCGAGTACATATCGTTGAACACAGTCTTTCGTTTACGATCTCTATATTCTGAGCCGCCTGAAGGATACTCTTCTTAATGAGGAATCCTGTTCTGAAATCGTGTGACTGTGTTCCCCCGCAGTACAAAGTGTACTTGACCTGTGTGATGCTATCTTGACCCTCCCCCCGAATTTCCTGTATCGCTAATATGTCTAGCTCGTACTTCTCGGTCTCCCGTACGGCCACCTGAAGAGCACCCGTTTGGTATAATGTTCGTACGTTCCAAATTCCTATTCTAAAGTGTTTCTTAGTAATTTTCTTGGAGCTCCCTGAAGCAGTCCCCGCTCGAAGATCCGAATGAGTGACTAGTTTACCTCCGGAATATTTTACCCCATGAGAATCCATGAACCATCTGTTACTATTTCTTGACATGTTTTAGCGGTGTACACTTGTCAGCTCTACGATCTCGCAGTAATCTTATAAGTAATCTTAAGTGCATCTTAGAGACGATTTCTTGTTTAGCTCTCAGGTGCAATTAAATCTTCCTTTACCTTTCCAATGAACTGACGTGACTCCTGGCATCTTTTTCCTCCAGAGTGAATTATTACGATCCTAAGATTTTTTAAACAATCACTAGCATGTGTGAAACATATAAGCAATCTGAGCAATAAGAGTAAATCCTAAATATGGCCAATTAACCGAACAGCTGGAAAATAGTGCCTAGTCTTTGCTTATTTTTAGGATAAAATCAGTTTTTATTGTAATCGGAATTGTTTCCAAATGTTCATGAAAAAGAAGTAATTTCATCAAGTTCTGAGCCCTAATACTTACATATGAATCTGTTTTACGGTTTCCCTTTAGTGAACATCATGCCTAGTCATCAACTACTTTCAATACTTTGTTTTGGAAAGGACGAATCTCGGTATACATATGAGCGGATTAACAAGAACTCTCAGTATGCCTCCTGAGCAGTGATTCCGCTCGAACCTCCTTGCCTGTGAAGTTGTCACTCCCCAACCTCGAGAACATCCCGCAACTTTAAAATTGTTTAGGTCAAAAATCGATAAATCTGTCCAAATTTCGACTTACACATCCCCCAAACTGTCAAACCTGCACAAAACCTGCCCTTCAGAACAAAATTTTGGCTACGGGCGTTGGCCACTAGGCGACGGGACGCTTTCACTATGCGGAATCAGGAGACTAGATTTTACGCACCCCAATCAAGGACACCGAACTGAAAAGTTATAGCGGTCATCCTGCAATGAAATATCGATACTTTTATGAATAAGAATTTTTAAAGAACAAAGCTTTGATAAAGCTGTACATTTCGAACAAGGACAAATATATAAATACAAATAATAATAATAATTCCCATACAAAACGATCAAGTACTGTCATTATGCCAATTATTGCATAAATAACAGCTACTTTATTATTTCGCATCTATAATATTTAAAATTTATTAACTCCTCTTCCTCATTTAAATATTCTAGAAACGTTTCGTGAAGTCTAAAACAAATCAGCATCCCTGATGAACACTTTAAAAAAGACGGTTTGAGGAAGTGAGATACTTTACGACTGTTTCGAAAAATCCAATTTGTCTGGTCACCTTATTTTCACCTCTTATTGGTTGAACTTACTTTTTAAATAGAAAAAGCATTTAAGAAGGAAAATATTAAGTAATAACTATCACATTTAAGTTACTCTGACGTTTAGTAACAGTATAAGAATATCCAAATTTCCTTGCAGGAATTCTAACTACCCAACTAAAATGAAAATTGCTTGAACTTAGAACCCGTTTACGAATTACGCTACGAATACCACAATAAAACAGGTAAAGCCAAGCAATGAAATTGTAACAGCATAGCAAATTGAAATAATAACTATTAAATTCGTTGTATTAATTTATTTTATTAAAAATATGATTTTCCATGATAAAACTTATTGAAGTGTACTGTATGTTATGCACAGTATAGTGGTTATCGTGTTCATCTCTCACGCCTAGGATCACAAGTTCAAACGCTGATGAATCAATTAAAAAAAATAGGTTGATGAGTTTTGTTTAATTTTATTTCAAATTATTTTCGAACAATTTGTTTCAAATAACGTCGGTTCCTTGTCGGAATCTTTCAAAACCTGACAATGACCCCAAACCCATCAATAATAATAACAAAAATAATAATAATAAATATTATTGATAATAACTGTTATTATTATTTTGAGGGATGATGAACAGTAAAATCGTAGGAATCCAATTTTCTCCAAATGTGTCACGATCATAGAAATAATCCTCGGAGGGACTCACAAAAGCTGTCGGAAGTGAAAAAGATAACAGAAATTCTACGACTCCCATAAGTTTGTAAAGCTTACTCAAATTTACAGAAAGCATTTACGCGAAACTTTTGGCAGCCAGAGTGTGAATTAACTGGGGGAATGTGGTCACTTCAAAATGCTCGACAAAATCTCCCAACTTGAAAATGTTTGCAGTGAAAAATCAATAGAGACCGTGTAAAATCAACTTACAACTTCGTGCTTTCCTTTAATTTCATTCATTAAATTGGAAACTATCGCATACATTATACTCAGCTATTCAGCTTTAATTATGGTAGTCCCTGTTCAGCGATAGAACAGGAGAGCAGCAATAACTCTTCTAAAATGTCACTAATATATCTTCTAATGTATATATTTTCCTTATATCTTTCAATCTATTGTACATTTAAAACAAATCATGGTTTGGAGGATATATATATCTTTATGTATGTTACATTTGCAGAACTATTCATAGAGTTTTGAACAGATTATAAATTTTAAGTTGAGGAATAGCATGTATTGTTATAAAATTTTGATCAGTGTATGGTTCCAAAATAATAAGTATAATTTCATCAAAGTCTTATGGACTGGTGTTTCATCCTTCCATATCATCATCAATCATTTCTCGCAAAATATAACATTACTGTAATTCAAGATATATCTCGTATTCAATATGATTGTATTGTTCTTCGTTATTTTCATCCTTGGAGTTGTTGTACAGATCTGTAAGCATTATCTATTAGATTGAAAAACGTTTTGGAATTATGTAATAAACTTATACGGTTTACATTAATCTGGGAAGTATAATTTTAGTCAAACATACGATATCTAGAAACCTAGAACCATTGAGTACTATCTTATATTTTATGAGATATTTTAGCTCATAATTTGTGATGATGCAGAGGATGTAGAAATGCCTACTCTTTTTTTACGTGGGCACTAAAAAGGCCCTGCCATCGTATGAGAAATGACAGTTACTGTTTATGCAGTTCCCACACAATTTTGATCAATACCCAGGATTGTTTCTAGATAAGATAATACCTTGCATTTAACAACTAACCTATAGCGTTGTGTTATGAATAAAAACTTTGCATAGCCATCGTTAGATGAACAACCCGCCTTACAGTTTATTATAGTGAAATATAATAATACCAATAGACATATTAACTATTAATAAAGAACATAGTCAAATGGTTATTTAGCCTCAATCAAAGTAAGTTAATCTATAATCCATAGGCGCCACTGACACCAAACATTATTTATTTCTTAAGTGGAGTAACACTAACAGTATTGTGCTAAATATATAATTACCAATGCTATCTCACCGTTTGTGTTTCCAATATTTGTGTGTCGCCATGTTACTTCTATGTTTCTATGTTACTTCTCAGCTTGCGCGTCATTAAAGGTTAGAAGCAGAGGACAAAAATGATGACAATAACTACATAAATAAACATAAAATTAAGAAAGTTTTTATGTCGATACAGCATATGCATAAAATGCACTTACATAAAAAAATATTATTTCTACTTATAAGCTTACAATAAACAAATATTTTATTTAGATGCACAATCGCATAGATTGAAGAAACAAAAATTACATAAAGAAAAAACAGTTAAATTAATCAAATATAAAATGTAATTAAAATCTTTGTCGGACAATAGTATAAAAAACATAGTATAAATATAGACGCTTCCATTTATTTAACAACAATAAACAAAATAATTTCTTCTTATATCTTGGTTTTCAATTTTCCTTTCCTGTTACAGAAGGCAGTTGCACCACTAATGCATGCACTAGCAGCGTTCTACACTGCAGCGGTGATATCTAGTGACTTTTTTTTATCTTTAAGGCATGAGTTTTAAATAATGTTCTCAGATAGTTACAAGGCAGCTACTTGGACGGTATAGGGGGTATAGCGTCGGCACTCCACTGAAGTTCCGGTTTGTAATTTGGATTTTTTTGCTCTCATATCGCATTTATTAGCTATTAATATATGTTTCCTTGCACTCCTTAACGCAGTTTTTGAAGATTTAATGTACTTCACTTGACACCTAATTCGTCTTCGAAAACACAACTTATACTGGCACTCAAGTGTAATGCCGAAATGCAGACTGAGCAGGAAGGAGCAAAGGCAATTTAGACAAAGTCAGGTTAGATTACTTTCTAAGATTACATACAAACATCTGATTCAGTCGCCAAACGTTTTGTCTGTCCTACTTTCGGCGGTGCTGGTAAGACGCGGACATCAGGTTTCTCTTTGCACTCTTTATTCATCTGCCATATCACCCTTTATTATTAGGCATATGTTTTCAATTTCATTTAAACAAGTTATCTTTATACGATCACCAGTTACTTAGATCTTCTACTAAAAATTCAAAATATGAAGCCCACGTAATCATAAATACATAAACATCACTCGATATCCTTGTAATATTTTCTTTAAATGCAAAAGATTTAACGATAAAAAGCTGATATATTCAGAACTTTTAATGAATGTAACTATTGACCCTCTGCACACCTTAATGATAACTATCTGGCTTCTAGAACTGCTTCTAGCTAGTGTAAGGGAAGGAACAAAGTTATAACTGTTAGGCTTTGTTTATATTCAATTGCATCATGCTATATACGTACATTTATAAAGGGCACGTTGCCTTGAATAGATAGCAAACTGAATACAATTTTCCTGCCTTCTAATTGTTTGTCCGAAATGTTAATCAAGACATGTAATAAGTAATTTTACAAATATCATGTTTGTAACACCAGTATTTGTAAAGAGTAAATAACTTATAAATCTTAAAGCTGCTGGCCAGAGGGTAGCAGCTAGAAGTATACAAAGAAGGAACTATTTTAGATATAATTTTGTTGTAGTACAGGATTTCTGTTCTAAACTTTTAAACTCATTATAAATATGAAAAAATACGTTAAGTACTGAGTTAATATATAAAAACGTAAATAAAAAGCAAAAAGTTATCATAAATGTTACGAAACATATTTGTTAATAGATATCTGATAAAACATTATTGGAATAATCTGAAAAATTACCAATTGAGAAATATCACATTGTAAAAATATACTAAAAAAATTAATATTTATTATTATAGTTTTTAAACGCAAAGGATGATTTACATATTTAAGCATAGACTGTATAAAACCGACAATGACGCATTGACAAATCCATTTTTGCTCTGTCTTCAGCTAAGAATGAATGTGAATACATCCTACAAATATTCTTTATATTATTATCCGAAGTTCTTTATGTCCAATGACAACACCAAACTTTTAAGAATATTTTCAAATACATATATTAATTATCAGATATATATATATATACATATATGTGTGTGTGTGATGAATAATGCCAGTTTTACGAAAAGAGCCGTTTTCCGAATAATAATGGAAAGACCGCGACGATTCACAGAAACAGCCGTCAATCATGATTCACAAAGAACACTTCTAGGATTTTTTTCTTTTGAAACATCACCAGATTATGCTACGCTATTGACATGAGTTCAAGTTTAAAGGTCTCGACCCCATATAGAACAGCGTGTGTACCATAATGTTGAACATATTTTGTTTCACAAATATGGCTGAATCCACTCTTGCATACTATAAGCGAAACTCACAGTTTGTTTAGAATTAAATAACAAAGAAGGGAGAACATAACGATTTTTTTCTAAGAAATGTTTACTGTACCTAGGAACATAATTATCTCAGTTCAAATGAACGATGTATCTATTCTCCTGTTATAGAACGGATCATCCTTATTTCATTCGTATGTTAATATCGAAAAGGTTTAAAACAGTTATAAAGAATATAATTGGCGTCTACAGAAATCTTAGTGGATTGCGTCACATAGCGGACTGTTTAGTCTGAATTTGTTCTTTAATAAGTAAAATATACCAGTCTTAATAATTTGAATAAATATTTGCAATGCTTAAATATCATTAGATAAAGTATGAAGAACAGAAGTAACATAAGAACTTGCTTTCTCCATTTTTGGCCAAATTGTGATAAGAGTTCCATATGTTTTTTTTTTCTTTGATGAAGCTTTTTAAAAAGCCATCACGCATGAAGACAATATCTATAGTACGTCTCTTACAAGCAAACATTTATATGATGTGTAGGTATACGCAATACTTATTTTGAACTTTTGAACCACTCTTCTTTAAAACCTAGAAAATGGACAGAACCCGTTCTTTTCCTGTGATCTATGTTTGTTTTTAAGCGAATAAGCTTTCGTTTCAAACCAAATGCTTACGTGAACTTTTATGATTGTTTATTATATTTCCATGGTTTTATTCTAATCTGATCATGACTGAAATATTACTAGCAATTCTCTCTTTCAATTATGTTTGACAGGCTAGTTACATACTAAATAATGGAGAAGATCAGGCATGTGTCGTCCATTTTTTCTGGCCAAATATTTAAACAGTGGCTTCCATACCAGCTACACAGAGTTAACCAGAAAAATATACACGTATATAGATGCTTCAGCGACAAAGGGGCGTAACTGCCTTTTTTGTACTTCCGATAAAATTGAGTTTTAACCACATAATTCAATGCTAATAAATTAACTATACTTTAAAGAAATTTCAAATAAGTTTCAAACGTTTTGTGAACGAATGAGATTGTGCAATTTTGATGCAGCAAAATACCATCTAGTAAACATATCTTCACATCAGTAACCCAAATTTTGCAGATACGTCATTCGGCGCTCAACGTTCCATACGAGTTTATCTACCCACGATCAAGAAAACTTTCTGCTTTACTTGAACTTGCGTTTTTGATGTATAACTAGGTTTTATATTTAAAATTGCATCATTTTTTCTACTAGGTAAGAACATCAGGGTCATCATAAAAACAAAGCATTTTATTCGTTTCTAGTGTATTATTTTCCGAAGCTCAAAATCTAGGTTTAGAGATGACAGTGTCATTCCTAGCGTGTTTATATGTATGTCAATATTGTACACTTATCAGTCAAGACTTTAAAAGAAAAATATATACTAGTATTTTATTTCCCTCGGAAGTATATTATGTGCTTAAATAGAAAGTTGTTTGTTTGCTTTATGTACGTATTTATTTCAACTTTCTCGCAATGGGAATATGAGAGCTTGATGATTTGCTGTTTGATTGTGCATTGTTGAATCACAAGTATATTTAACTTAGAAGCGAGTATGAACTATTAAGATGTACCAGAATATGTATAAGGCAATTTATGACTTATATTACACAGCTACTTTAGTGATACACGTATTCTCAGTAGTTCAGAAAAATAGTTTAGCTAAATTGATTAAATGAGGATTAACAACAATCAATTTTTCGGACTCCCTCGTCTACAGCTCTATAGCAGCATACCAAATATCCCGAAAATCTTACTTGCGGAAAAGATGTTTGGGCGGAAAACGTCAGAATCTTTAAATATTTATTGTTGCTTGGTTCTTATTTCTTACTAGTCAAAATTATTACATTCTGTTTTCTAATATTCTACTTTCTCGAGCATGTGGTATATTAATAATAAATTATCTTGTAGAAGTCACGAGGTTCTTCAATAAGATAAAATGTCCAATATGTACTATTCAAAATCTTTCGAATAGGATACTAAATGCCCGAAGTTGTCACACTTGTGGGGAAGATGTTTGACGGAAAATGTCTGCCATCTTGAACTAATGTTTCTTCGATTGGATTTCTAAATCCGTTATACAAAATTAACTATTCTACGTAATGAGTTGTTTTTAACTAATTCTGTTGCGCAATACATATATTTTGAAGCACATTCTGTATCACCATCATTACTAGTATCTTGTTTAAAGAGGTGGGAACTTGAAAGTAAACCTAGATATTTCCAGACGTCTCGGTCTAGCGCTTAATTCGCTTACGTTTATCTTCCTTTATACTTGTAAATGTTGCATTTATCTATCTCGTCTACATTTCTCTTTTCGCCGCACCGTAATTCATACATGATTATGCAATGTCGTCGAAACCAATGTTTCAGTAAGCCCCTTTTATCCGCCATTATGCTTTGACATTGAATCTTAGCATTACCATTTCTTTGTTTCTTTAGATAATTATCTCCAAGGACGGTGGATGCGCATTCTCAACGAGGCGATAAGCGCATTAGTTGAGTTTTTTAGTTTGTATCCGCTGATTTCACCACCGTAAGATTTACAATCTGCCGGAGCATTAGAGACATTCCATTGGCGCTGGCGCTGAAAATGTTCATTTTGCCAGGTACATCATATATCAGATAAACATCTTTTTCTTCGTAGAGTAAAAATCCAACAATCCAATGTTATTGGTTGCTTTGTAATAATAATGATGGTCTTGTGATTTCGTTAAAGTGTATGTATGTGATATAAGAATGAGCTAAAATACATAAAATTATTGTCTATAACCGATTCAAAAATACGATGCCACAAACAACATTTCAAGATGGCAGACATTTTCCGATAATGTTTTGCCCACAAGTAGCATATCTTTAAACATTTAGTATCTTTTTGTGGAAATGTTCGACATTAAGTTTTGAAATGTTCAACTTGTTACTATGATAAGGGTGAAGTTAGTTACCCCTTCATAATCCAAAAGATTACGCAGAGCACCGTACACAACGGAGGCTTAAAAATGCCGATTTTTTTTTCCAAAAATGTAATATTATACTATATTTTGTTATGGACGTAAATGAAAGTAACACAAGAATACGAACAGATCAAGTATTACGTATGTAGCAATTTATTTTGTTATTCTCACAATGTTCCCGAAACGGTAGAGATATGCCATTGGTATATTTTAAGAATTACAATAAGAATGATATGGTACTAGAGATACGAATTCTCAATATTATTGCAACCTATAGAGCCACCAGCATTATTGTATTATATTACTTGAGAAAAGTCAGTGTTGGTTTCTCTGAATAAATAATCGTTCGTTTATAAGGGAGGCATAAGTTGATTTTTTCGCTATGTCTTCCTCAAAAACAAACGTTTTTTTTCCCAAATATAATACTTGGTTTGCAAACTTGTTGAATTGTACCTTTTCGATCGGTCTTCTGTGCTACAAAGAAAACACCTTCGTTCATTTTTCTGTTTTTGGTTCTTTCACTTCGGTAATGCTGTTCTTAATTTTGTGTCACAAAATGTTTTTTATTGCTATGGCAGTGCGATCTTGGAGGCCAGCCAAGTTCTTAGCCGGCTCCTATACATCATTTTCCAAGCCGAGTTGTAGGAGGTATGTCTAATTTCTCTTAGATTGTTTTATGTTCTCCGCTGGACTATTCATCTCGTTTATGGTATACATATTTATACAAATTATATCCGACAACGTAAATACACAGATAATGGTCATCTTCGAGTGCTTCTTTTGCTGATATACTTTCTGGTCATTTAGTCAGTTGTGTCGATCTGCCTTTGCTCAATTATAAAACAATATAATATTATACTTATTTTTATTAGACTCGTCGAATTCTCTATTATTATACTGTGCCAAACGGGTTTTGTCGCAATTTAGTCTTATTCATTTCAGAAACAATTCTTCTGTCTAAATCTTTATTAGTGGATTTAGCAATTATAAAATCTCTTTCATACAAAACAATAGAAAATGACTCTGTTATAGCCTTCAACTTTCACAAATAATAGGTTATTTTCTGTGGATAGAACAGAGTGGTTGTATCGTACAAATCGGTCACGTTTAGCAATGAATGTCTCACGCGATGAAGAAACCTATTTTTCCTCTTTCATCGTCGCTACAATTATGACTATTATTCGTTTCTTTGAATTATTGTAAATGCGTAACCTTCTTATTTCCTAGAAAATGTTCACAAACACCCTTACACAACTTCCACACATCTTTTTCAATACGCTTCGACTGACCTTTGAAGTACTCATCATTAATCAGTATTTCTATGTCAAGTTCTACGAAGATCTCCATTTGACTTCTGTTTCACTATCCACTGGGAATATCTTGTTTTAAGAGAGAAAATTCAGGTAAACTTTGATACATAACTTTCACAAAGGTTTTCATGCTCAAACGTTTGAAGCAAATGAAGGTAGGTACTTATTTTGACATCTATGAGTTGCATAGTTATTACATTTTTCTCTCCTAGGGTCAGGTGTATTAATTTTGGCCTCTGTTTTAGGGGTATAATGTTTTTGTAGCCACTGCTGTTACACTTAAAGTAAACAACAGTCAGTTCAAGTAGAGAAGATATACCATTTGTATTTCTCAAATTTGTTTTTCTTTAGCAGTAGTAACATTCTATCATATGATTCAAGCATATTGCCATCGAGGACGTGGGGCACTTATTCGGGCTTATTACCACCATAAAAAGAAATATACTTTTAAACAACTCTGTAACAAATCGAGAAATAAATAATGACCAGGCCTTTGCTTTATATTCGTGACCAACGACGTCCACAAGAAAATGAGGATCATTGCAAAATCAAGTCCATCTCAATT
>JAGDQP010064833.1:547-11511 GCA_022664845.1 Lepisma saccharinum | reverse complement strand
TAAAAATACAAGTTTTTTACATTCTTTTTTCTTTAGTTCACAATGGTTCGTGGTGTCCTCAAATCTTGCAACGTTAATTTAACTTATTTCCCGACGTCACGCAATGATGAAATTTGCACAGCGACGTAAGACGGGCGACAATACAATATTCTATTGTTACATTCATATAGTTTTATATTTTAAAAGCATATTATAATATTTCTTTTTAATATGGACTTCTTTAGCCTAAAATAAATACTAACGTGCAACGATCTGTCGTTTTACTGGTTGCAGAACGCTTTAGGATTTGGGACAGGAAACATTAGCTTGAGGAAAAACTATACGAACACAGAAATAACTAAAAAATAAAGACATACTTTTCTTATACAATTCGTACTAAAAAGTGAAAAATCATTTTGTTTATGAATGACTAAAAAGAAAAACATGGGGCGCGCCAATTCAAGAACTTATAAAGTGACTATATATGAGAGCGCACGACATGCTTTTCTTTTTAGTCATGTATAAAAAATATTTTTCACTTTTTAATACATATTGTTTTTAAAAAAGTATGTCTTAAAAAGTATTTTTTTATTATTATTTTTTACTCACATCGCTTTGAGTAAAAAGAAAATCTGAAGTAAGTACTGAAAAGTTATTTCTAAAGCATCACATTTCATAGAGATGTCTGTAGGTTTACTGTAATCAAAATAATCTTGTCCGTACAAGGAAAACATACGACACTAGGAATTTTGAAAGCAGTGGAAATTTCATTAGAAGCAAAAATTTATCTTTTATACCGCAATTTATCCTTATATAGATATATGTGGCAAGGCTACTGAATTTATATACTCTTATTCCATATTATACATGGAATTCCATTCCATGTATAAAAAAAATCCCATCCAAACAGCCATAATAAATTATTTAAGGATAAAAAATTCACTATCCAACTCAAATAACATGCCGTAGCTCTGAAAGTACTGTAGCTATTGAAACCAAATCTGTCTCATATTATAGGCAATATAGCGTAGATTATAACAGTTTTGTGTTTTATCAAAAAATTCCTATCCAAAAGGCCACAATAAATTATTTCTCACCATCTCTTAAGAAATTTCCTATGCGCTATCCGCCTGTGACGTAAAGGAGGCGTGGTTTCCGAAGGGACACGAGCGCACTCCGAAGTTCAGATGAACAGCCCCTGAGGGAAAGTAAACAGTTGCTTGTCAATGTAAAAATCTGCTTAATTTTGTCGGACAACTTTTGTCCCGCCACGAGTGAAGGAATTTATTTAGCTCATTCATTGTTTCTGCGAAAGTTGTGTGTGGTGGAAAATCGTTACGTGTTTATCCAACTGCGAGCAAAATAAAAAAGGTATGCGTAAACAAGTGTTACTTTCCCACTTAATTGATCATTGTCCTGTCTTCACAGGTGATGGGAAAAGGTTTACAACACTGCCCAAAAGAGCTAGACTATTACCTTTGTTGAGGGCAAAAGAATAAATTGATCTTGTTGTTGGTGACATCTATTGTCAAATGTAATAAGTATATGAAGGGCAGCATTACTGCTGATATATAGTCTTGTCTCCCAGTATGATCGTCTTTTGTTTAGAAGTTTTAGTTCGGAGGACAACATGGCTAAGATTAGTCAGAAGCATATTTCAAGTTGCAGTTAATGATTTTTTTGTGTACTAAAAGTATTTCTGGCAGTTTCCTATTTACGTGAAAGTTTGAATTTGTGCTCAACAGATGGCAGCACCAAAGTATGCTAAAGTGCGAAGTGGACAACTTTTTTATTTATAGACAAAATCATTTAGTTTCTTTGGGATAATAATTCTTATTATACATTTCTTTCGTTACTAACGTTCTTTGTGATTCTGTTTATTCGTTTTTGTCTTATTAACATTTTTTATTAGCCTGTTGTTACTAGTTACACTACTAATGTATGTAAATGCTTATGCTTGGTTTTGTGAAGTTGGATTGAATTAAATCATATTGTTATATTAATTTGATGGTTCTGCTATATGCAGTTCTGGAGTCCGATACTCCATGAACCTAAATAAATTAGATATTCTTTATCCTCCCAGTCTTTTATTGGATAAATCACTAAGCAGTGATAAGTTATCTTTTAAGAGTATGCTAGCACGCCCGACACCTTCGCTAGGTGGAACTTGGGGCACTACTCCCGGAAGCGTGTGTTATACATGGTAAAATCACGTAACTTCACTCAAAGGACCCAGAAGGTACTAAATCCCTGAGATAAGCAAAAGGATGCTTCATATTCTTGTATTCGTTCTTCTTATCACACATATTATTTTAAATATATGGGACTCAATGCTTTTGTGTCTTTCACTGCGACAACCTGATCTCTGCTAATTAAAAATTAACAACCTTGTTTTAATTAATTCTGCAATTCTCCATAGTTTGTAGGTAATTCCTGAAAAAAACTTCCTTGATCATTTATTGTTGAACTTCCTTATGAATTGAAATTAACCCTTTGAGTCACCTTGTCCTATACATAGTACAGAGAATAAAAACCTTTGTAATTCTTTTCAAGTTATGTTTTAAATCCTGTCAGTCACTCTTCTCAATTCTAATAATTCATTGTTTTAGTGTGACACGTTTGTGACAACAATTGTATAGAATAGTAATTGTTGTGACGAATACTTTGACAGTACCTTTCAGTAAACCGTGAAATCGAAATGTGGTCTGCTGAAAACGCGTGGCGAACTTTAAAATACAAAAGAATTCCAGCATATTATTTTTGTGTGTGTAAATTAGACACGAGACATAACAAAGAACCATTTAATATAATCTTTATACTGCACCTGAGGCGCTGTAGGTGTTTCAAAGAATCGTGCTAAGTATGGTACAGTAATTTGCCTGATTTTGGGTGAAACGTGAAAAAATATAGATGTGAACAAACCATTGTGTAACCTGTTTGCTGAGTAAGTGTTACTTGTTTAAAGGATTTATCTTTAGTTTAGAATTGGTTTAATGTACAAATCAGGGCCAGATAAGATTATTTAGTGGGAAATATTCAACAAACTCATATTTTCGCACTAAATTCTGTTCACACACTACTTTTAGGGAATTATATTCCTTATTGCGAGGGCCATTCAATAAGTAAAGATATAAATGACTGTATTGTCAACATGGTTTATACCTTGAATCATGCCATCTAATTATTTTTTCGACTCACCCCCTCCTATAGTAATACACTTGTCCCATTGCCTTACATGTCTTTTTATGCTGGCAGCAATGCATTATTTGCCCTGATGCTGTAGACAATTTTCACATTTGTTTCAATTTTCTCGTTGCTTCATCGATGGTCTCAAACACGCAGTTTTGATTAAAAAGAGAATCTAGTAAAATTACAAACTTTTCGAAATTGCAGCATTTGCTCTGTTGGGTTGTGTATGCTTTAACGTTGTTTCACATGGAGACATTTCTCACGTATCAGTGAAGAGAAAACGTCAGTTGTGAAAACTTGGAGGACATCGTTGTCTGTTACGATAAGGGAAATTGGTACTGGTGTGTTACTACTTTCTGATTCTCGTTCAAACAATAAAGGTGGCAAAGTATAAAGAAATGTATATTTTGGTTTCGTCACTAACCAGTTCTTTATTGCCTATTTACAACATTTTAATTAATGTTTATCTGCCATTATCAATGCCTACAAATCCACCGTTTCCTGATTGCAAATATAGCTCTGGCTCTTTTAAATATAGTTCCAGTAATTGTTCTTCCTGTCTTACCAACACACTGTAGACTTCCATATCGTCACCTTGGAACCAGAAAGGCACTATGTCCACTTCAGCTACTTTTTAGAAAAAAAAAAATAGTTTTCAAATTTGAAGTTCCATTTAAAGACTTTGTATTACTTTTCTACCCACTTGGAGATCTGTTTGTGAGATAGTGCTTTTGGGGTTGATACCTTTCAATACAAGGTCTTTGACTGCAGTGTTAACTCCATTTTGGCAAAAAGTGAACATTGTACCTGCTGGATCCAAGGTGACGGTATTGCTATTAATTATGTAACGTCTGGAACTAAATATACCACGAGATTGTCTTTCAAAAGGCGTATTTTTTTTGTTCGAGATTCGCATATACCCCCAGTCCCAATCTTTTCAATATTTCTCCTATTCGGTTACCAACACCAGTTTCTCTTTCAGGGGGGTGTCTGTGGGATGTTACTTTCAGAAATGAAAGTTTCATAATCCTTCGAAAACAATGTATGGACTAGTAATAATACATGGAAAGTAATTCCATTCCCGGAGATATACCAATAGCTCCGTATAAAATATTATTTTTCTGTTTCTAAGAAATATGAGAAAAGCATAATATTAAAGGTTTATTTTTTACTGTATCAAATGAATAGCGGAATAAAATGAACAGCATAAATTATCATAATACCAAGTAGACAAGAAGCTCTCAGATATTTATCTCTAACACGATGTAAAAGAGGATTTGTAGAATTATTGGAAGCTCATTGGTTAGGGTTGATTGATTTAAATCGCGATTTAAATTAGGTGAATTTTTAAAGTCAGTGATTTAAATCATGATTAAATCGCGATTTGAATTAGGTGAGTTTTTTAAAAAAATAAGTGATTTCAATAAAAAAATATTTTTAAGGAATAAAATACAGCATTTTATATCATTCTGCGGTTTAAATCATAATGTAAGCTTGAAGGCTACTTCACGCATAAAGTGTCGTGCCCATACTATTTCTCTGCCATGCTCCGTCAGTGCCATGACCGTGACAATTCACACATAGGATGCCGTTCCCATGCCGTGCCCTATTTACTGGCTTCATTTTTAACAATATTATTATCGAATAATTATATTTTCAAAAATATTTATTATTGAAATATAATAATTAATGAAGCAAGTAAATGAAAATACTGATCTTCATTAACGTGAGCATTATAACCCGAGCAGGATAGGGTGGGGAAGATATTATTGGGAGATAGTCAGTCGGGAACATGTTTGTAGGTAGGTCTAGCATCCCAACATTTGCCTGGTGCGACAGAAAAATCCCTGGAAAACACTTAGTCAAAATAGGCGGCCGCTGGGGTCGTTCCCAGGCCGTGCTTTCTACACCAATTCCAAGGATGGATTGCAAGAAGGAAGATGTTATTGCTACCGGGAATGTTTCTTTACAAGACGGAACTTTTGGTGCATGACAGGGACATGGCGTTGACACGGTACTGTATGTGTGAAATAACCTTGAAATTTACCTATTACTCCTAATGTGACGATAGGCTCTTATGATGTAAACCTAATCCAAAGTGATTGACCTACAATTTTAACAAACTATTTGTTTGGTAAATTTCGTAATACACGCGAAATTATAGAAGAGACGTAGGATCCCAATTCACATCTTAAGTTTACAGTTTGTATTACAAATATGTTTATTTTTGTTATACATATGAAAACAAATACACAGGAAACAGAAAATCCAAAAAATGTTACCAAGCCACCGTAGCTTAGTGGTAGATTATTGGCGTAGCATTCGAGAGGTCGTAGGTTCGATCCCAGCGGCCGATCATCTTATCTTGACTGAGGATTCTCCAGGGTTTCCTTTCACATCAGACAAATGCCGTGATTGCACTTTCAGCATAGGACCTGGCCGACACCTTCCCGAATCCTTTTCCCTCTCATATCCCGGCCTGAGCTTTAGATGCCTAAGGGCCTTAAATGAAATTCAAAAATTACAAAAATTGATGTTTCCTAATATTACCCACTTTGGTTATTTGTATGAAATTATTTGATTTCTTCACAAATTGCTCAAAAGCAATTTATTTATTCAATGAAAGTATGAAGTTTACCTATGTGTACGCTGCAGGATGAAAATGCAAATCCAAATGTGCGTATCCACTATTGATTTGACTGCATTAAACAGCTGTCATTGAATTGAATTTTATCTAAGGCCTTTAGACAACTTTGGATCAGACCGAATGGATGATGGGAGAGTTGGCGGAATGAAGAAAGTGGGAAGATAGTAGAGAACCCTGAGGAAACCCATACACACGGTTTTTGTTCACCACAAAGTCCACATGACACGAGCCGGGATCGAATGGGGGACCCCACAGACCAGAGGTGAACGTCCACAACACTGGGCGACCGCGGCTCCAAAATAGCTCTCGTAATTTATGAAATATGTCATAGGGTGTTTCCAAATTAATAGTGCAGTTTCGATGTCTGAAAATTCAAGTGAAATGAACTAAAATTTACCTTAGTAAATTTAAATTCTAGAATATTTCTTTAGGAAGATGTAGACTGTAGAAAAGAACCAATTGCAATTATAAAATTTGCAATTGCTTTGGATGAATGGAGGACCCAGACCTCATTTTAGGAGGAGCTGATACATAGAAACATTATAAATTGTTTCTTTTTCGAACTTAATCCCTATGTATATCCCTGTAAAACCACTTCATTCATCGTGTATCGACGAAAGTAACGTAGAAGTTTCCTAGATGTTAACTTCTCTTTGTAAAATATACCATAAGTATGTAACACCATACCTTTCTTCCTTTTCAAAATTATTACAAGTTGTTGTAATTGCCTATCTTTCGTAGCGAGTATCACATATTTGTGAATTTTACTTTACTTTTTATTGGTATTTTGAATTTAAATAAAATAGGCAACATTTTTTATTTTTTTTAAAAAAAGATCGTGACTGTTTTTCAAGCCTGATTGGAACTAAAGGACATGCGTCCAATATTAATTAAACAAAAATGTTCGCTGTAATATTTTTGTAGAACTTGCCCGATGGCGTCTCTCACATTTCCTCCCTGTCTATATCTAAACTGTTAGTTCAAGAGTCAGGAGGCTACGGGTTCAAATCTCAGCATCGGCATGTGTGGTTAAATTTCGAACAAGTTCTTAAGGTCCTTAATAACCAAAATTGCACAATTTTTTTTATAATATAGAGGAGAGTGCGAAATCGTTACAGCTGAATTGGAATAGTGAGGTAAATGAATACATAAATAAATTAAATATTGGTTAACTTTCAGAGTTTTACATCCGAAGAAGGATGGTCTCCAAATTTTCAGTAGGGAAATTTGTTCAGAATTTGCATGAGACACTTAATGTTATTTTATTTTAAGAGGCTTACGTATCCCCAGAAATCCGGAGCTTTCTTAGGATACAGCTCTACAAAAATTAGCTTTCTTCGACGCGCGTCGAAGAATGCTTCTCGATATGCTTTGAGTAACGCTATGTCAAATTTTGTGGAGACAGAGTAAATAAACAGTTGCGAATACTTGTTAATGATAACATTTTGTAAACAAAACATAAACTTAAGAAGAAACCTGATGCAGTCCTTAGTTTCAACGCTCATAAGAAACTGCAGCAAACACAAGCATATTACAAGATGTCCCTTAATGATATTATTGGTAGCGGCATTTTACTTCGAGTAATGCTGCAATCTATCGGCAAAATATTTCTTTATAGGATTAACTACATAAGACTAGATCCAATCTATGAATTGAGGAACACAATATTGCCCAAAATAAAGGAAGCATATATAGCGCAAATTATTGTTCAATTTGTTTATCTTACTATTTATTTGTTTATTTTAGTTATTCTCTGCGAAATAATAGTATATTTATTGTGCAGATTGGGTATGTTAAAACAGAATAGGATTTATTGTCTAAACAAATAACTATATAAAAATTAACAGACTGTTCAATTTGCTGTTTGGGTATCAACGCATAACACATTTCTATTTAAAGATAATCCTAAATATTTCGTTTTGCAATTCTATGCTTGAATTATGGTGAATAGTACTGGATATCTTTTGAAACTCTCATTATCATATTACACGAAAAAGAATTGGTAAATTGATATAAACTGCATTGTACTACTCAAACACAATGCCATAACTCCAATATACAGTATGCATGTATACAAAGTGTCTCTAAAATAATGGTACAAACGTCCGGACGTGATTATTATTAACATCAAAACAAGACAAATGTTCTTTCAAATAATTTTTTAAATCTCCTTACTTTGTCACCTACAGACGCTCAAATGTACGGCGCTATCGTTACAAATGATGCTATATCTCGACAAGTAATGACGTAAGCGGGTGTCAACATAGCAAATAACATTCGAAGTAGGACTCAATTTATGCAATATTTATGACTGCGAGAAAGCCATATAGACTGGTTTGCAACTTAATGATTTTATTGTAAGAAATTGACATGGGTTGTATGGGCAAGCGTGGAAAACTCCTCTAAGATTATTTTTTTTTATTATAAGACATGCCTAATAAATGTATTGGGTACATATTTGATTGTGATTTGCTAAGTATTTACCGCTTACGTTATTGCTTGTCGAAATGCCGCTCTAATTCTGAGTAACCATAACACTCAAAATAAACACATTTCCAAATTAGTTCAAAGAAAGATTTTGTGTCCAATTACAGCTCTTGAAGTTTTTCCCAGTATGTCATGGACATACTAAATATGTCTGGTTACTTTTTATTAAGCTTTTTACATAAGTTATCTTATGTCGAAAAGCATTCTTCGTAATAACCATGTGATAAAGAATACAAGCTAATTTAAATATACCTAGAATTATGATCAGCTATATGACAATGGTTTAATGCCATTATAAATATCTGGTGTAGTAAAAAGTAATCCATTATTTTGCCAATAGATGGCTTCAGTGATCTGTATCTCGCTTTGTATAAGTCCGATCGGGTTCAACAAGATGGCGTTCAAGCGATGAGATTGCGTACTACAAACAGTGTTCAGATAGTTGTGATGAGTTGACTCAGTGTTGTGTGAGCTCGCGTCAAAATGGACACTAGCAAAGAGAAAATACGCTATATTTTACAGTTTTTCTTCGATAAAGGCGAAAACGCAAGCCAGGCGGCTGCAAATGTGACTAGTGTTTATGGTCCTGATACTGTAACAGCCAATTACGCGCAATTTTGATTTCGTCGATTCCGTTCCGGTAATTTTGACGTCAAAGATGTACCACGCACTGGAAGGCCAAGTGTCGAAAATGTCGATAAAATCATGGACATTGTCGCGTCCGACCGTCATGTAAGCACTGTTTCGATTGCCCAAGAGCTAAACATTGCACAAAAAACCGTGTGGAACCATTTGCATAAGGCTGGATACACAAAGAAGCTTGATGTATGGGTGCCACACGAGTTAACGCAAAAAAACCTCATGGACCGAATTTCCATCTGCGAATCGCTGCTGAATCGCAACAAAAGCGACCCATTTCTGAAACGGTTGGTGACTGGTGATGAAAAGTGGATCACTTACGACAACGTCACGCGAAAACGGTCGTGGTCGAAGCGCGGTGCGCCGGCGCAAACGGTGCCCAAGCCAGGATTGACGGCCAGGAAGGTTTTGCTATGTGTTCGGTGGGATTGGCATTGAATTATCTACTATGAGCTGCTCCCCTACGGAAAACCCCTAAACACGGAACTATACTGTCAACAATTGGACCGTCTGAAGGAAGCAATCGCCCAGAAGCGCCCAGCTTTGGCCAATAGGAGAGACATTGTGTTCCACCAGGACAACGCCAGGCCACACACATCGATAGTGACTCGCCAGAAGCTCCGGGAGATTGGTTGGGAGGTTCTTATGCATCCACCTTATAGTCCGGACCTGGCACCAAGTGATTGCCATCTGTTCCTGTCCATGGTGAACACGTTTGCTGGTGAAAAATTCGCTTCAAGAGAGGCTTGTGAAAATCGACTGTCTCAATTTTTTGCTAATAGGGACAAGGGCTTCTATGAGAGAGGCATCATGATATTACCTTCCAAATGGTAACACGTTATCGAACAAAACGGCGCATATGTGACCTAAATCGGATCATTCTAACTATGGTAAGTCAAGCCTTCAATGTCATGCAAAAATAATGGATTACTTTTTACTACACCAGATATAAGTTCAATCTTACAAAAGTGAAATGTTAAAATATGGTTAGACTCTAATCAGATTTTTCCATAAATTAACTTATGGCGAAAAGAATGGTATAAAGATTAAAGTCAATCGAAATATACCTAGAACTATGATTAGGTATATGACCATGGATAAAAAACTTTTATCAATATAATTTTAATCTTACAAAAGTAAAATATTAAATTATGGATACATTCTAATGAGATTTTTTAGACTAATTATCTAATGTTAACAAGCATTCTTCGTTGTAAACATGTGATAAAGAATAAAAGTGAATGAAATAACCTAGAATTATGATCTGGTATATAACGATGGATTTCAACACCTAATCAAGTGTGTTTTAGAAACATAATTTTAATTTAACAAAATATAAGTGTCAAATTATTGATACATTCGAATGAGGTTTCTTTTATAAACTAACTGATGCCGATAAGCATCCCTGGTAATAAGCATGTGACAAAGAATAAAAAAGCAATCGAAATATACATTCAAGTATAATGAGGTTTATAAAGATCAATTTATAAACATGGCAAATTTGCTTCTATTAATATAACTTTAACCTTACAAAGGTAAATTTCAAATTATGGTTATATTCTAATGAGATTTTTACACAAATTGACTAATGTTGACAAGCATTCTTTGTGATAAGCACTGTGATAAAGAATACAAGTCAATCGAAATATACCTTGAAGTATGATGAGGCATATGAGGATCCACTTTTACACCTCGTTAATTAGCTTTATTAATATAATTTTAATCTTACAATAGTAAAATGTTATATTATGGTTATATTCTAATTTGATATTTGCAGATTTAATCAATGTTGAGAAGCATTGTTCGTAATAAGCATTGTGATATAGAATAAAAGTCAATCGAGATATACCTTGAAGTATGATGAAGCATATGAGGATCCACTTTTACACCTGGTTAATTAGCTTTATTAATATAATTTTAATCTTACAAAAATTAAATGTTAAATTATGGTTATATTCCAATGAGATGTATACAGATTTAATTAATGTTGAGAAGCATTCTTCGAAATAAGCACTGTGATAAA
>JAGDQP010064832.1:0-11511 GCA_022664845.1 Lepisma saccharinum | reverse complement strand
ATATATATATATATATATATATATATATATATATATATATATATATTGTATTTTCTAAATTAAATAAGAAAGTGTTTTTGAAACTTCTCTCATAGCGAGAGTTATTATTTTGTAGATTTTTCCACTAACTGCATGAATTTCACACTGAATGTGTGGTGTATATAGGACTATTTTTAGTGAACAAAGTGCCTGAGTTTGTCTTCGTCGGTTTAGTTTACAAGAGAAACGTGAGTGTGCAAGGAATGCAAAGTATGTGGACAAGTTTCGATTCAACTAAGAGCGAGGCGTTATTAGGTACCTATGTTCCTAATAATGCCACTAGATAACGATTCTTTTTGTATCCCCCCCCACCACCATCATTTTACACCAATATTTACATAACTCCGCTGGTATGTAATGGACTTAAGCACGTTCCCACACAAGGAGTATTAGAAATCTAACTGCCAACTCTGCCATGGTTTACTAGCTACATCAGATATGCTCTTAAGGTGGCGTTATTTGGCTGAATTACCTTACTGCTACATTGCTCTTTACAGATGTATGAAATAGAAAGATTCCTCAAGGAAACTAATGCATTTCATTGCATGTAACACGGTGGACATGACTTTCACAAACTAGATCAAAATTTTAAAAGTGAACTTCGGTGTTCAACGTGTTCTCAATAAGTATAATTGATTCTGGAATCGAAAAGGAAATTCTTGAATATTATTTTTGCTGTCAATATTACGGAGTTAGTTAGGCCTCTTCTGGGATTAACAAGTTTCCTTGTATATAAAATTAAATCGGTAGCATTGAGGGTAGAAATCCCTTTACAACCAAAAGTGGAAATGACGGAATCGAGAAAACATCTTGTCTTTTAGCGTATGTTACTTAGACACATTTAAGGCATGTGGATCAAAAACTAAAACTTTCATCGGATAATTAATATTTACTAGTTGCCAAATATTACAACGGAGCGGCCGTGGCTCTGTGGTATAGAGTTCACTTAGCATTTTGGACGTCCTGTGTTCAATCCTAGCGACAGTTCATCCTAACCGAGGTTTTTCCTCAGTCACATCAGGAAACTCACTCGATGGTACCGTCTACTTAGGTCCTGGTCGACACCTTGCCGCATCCTTTCCCTCCCATTTCCTAGCGTGAGCCTTAGATGCCTGAAAGCCATAAATAAAACATTGAATGTAATTCAAATATTAGAATACAGACGTTTTGTCTCTATAAAACAATAACCACTTTCAAATTTAGAACATAAATTTTCTAGCAACATTTTCTCACTTCTTATCTATTTCGTATCATTTAGCGAAGTAAACTGCCTAAGTTAGTTTTCCCCCCTCGCTAAACACATTTTCTAAATGAAAATTACCTATTTAGTAATCCACGTTAAACGTATTTCAAGAATGACCAATAATTTATCATATTTATTTTATTTTTAATTGTACTTTTTGAACACACATTATGTAACAAGTTATTTTCTCTACAAATATATATCAATTCTTCAGAAATGAATGTAATATTGCACTGTGTGAGCTCAGATATTTTAATAAATATAACCGTACGATTTACCAGTTAACTGCATGAACGGGCGCACAGAAGGTCGATCAACGCACATATGTCCGATTTTGAATCGTCCCCATGATCACAGAATGGACCGAACCGAGTTGTTAAAATCTCAGGAGAAAGCTAGGAGCCTGTAATAGGGAATTACTATCGCAAGTATGTGTTATGTACATCATGGCTCCAAAGGTTAACCGGTTTTGGGAGGGCTATGTAGTTGCAATTTTCCACACCAAACATTTGGTGTCTAAAATTCAAAAACAGTGCAATGGACAATATTATAAATTGGGTTCGACGAGTATTAAGAACATAATAAATCGGCATAAAAAGAAGGGTTACGAACTATTCAATCACCCACAAAGGGGACTAGAAAGCAAGCGTGCACTGCAGTGAAGGCGCCTGTGTCTCATAGAATGACTTTCTAGAAAAATCCCTCTCCGCAAGGTGTGATAACCACACGACTCCACGTGGCACAGTTAACGGTCAACCTCAAACTGCGTGAGAAGTTGAAGATCCGGAAGGTCTTTAAAAGTTGTGGACGTTACCCAAGTGCGGCCCATTAATGTGGAAGAGAGACCAATAGCAGGCGCTTCTACGAACGCCATGTATCTGGAGAAATGTGGAAGTATGTGGCCACACTATATAAAGCATGGGTGTATTTGTCTGAATGTGGCACAATTCGAGCCATCACTCACACTTCACGCGGTTCAAAATCTCGTCCTGAGTTCATTGCAAAACAACTTTCTCGAAGGGATTCATGGTTGTTGAGGATTACTGCTTTCAGGCAAGTTAACAATTTGTCAGGTCCCTAAATCTATGAAATCAACTCTGCCTTCTTTCAACCACATATCCTGGACCCAGTTTATACAGGTAACCTGCCTCGTTTGTATGGAAATGCCATCAATCAAGTCTCTTAGCATATGGATAATACGGTGGGTCAAAAGAAACTAATTTTTCGAATTTTGATAACACCTAATGCGGGAAAGGTGCCAGTCGTGACAGTGACTTCACACAAAAAATTAAGAATTTTTGGACAACCCCTTCGGTTGTCGCAACGCTCTTCAAGTTTCGCTGCACTGGTAGTTATGCAACCCGCGCAACCAGCTTAAAGCTATTATTTTCAATGATTTTCACTGATTGAGTTGTGGGCAGAACATTTACAAAATTGTGTCCATGGATAGATTGAAGAAGTCAGAAACAACCGATTGAGCAAGAAACAAGTTGCTGACTTTTCAGAGATTTGTTCAAGGCGAACTCATAAGTCATCCCCAGACGATCCTATCACGAACGTAGAGCAATTTTGTAGTACCATTGAGGCTGAATACGATCTAGGACTGTCAAGAGGAAGACAACTTTAAACTCCCCCCTCCAGTACCGTGTACGGCGACTTCTACCTACAACAGAAACGGGGTCAAGAGCCCTGATTACTTTCTTCAGCTGTTCTACAAGATGCAAGATTAGTGGTGCTAAGCCAGAGATCAGGGACATGTTTAGAGTTAGAAGAGAAACGGAAAGCTGGAAGAAGAACTACAAGATCAGGAAAATTTTCCTTTGAAACATTACGCAACAAAAAACACAAGGTCTACTGGTTCAGTCACGTTGGCTTACAATAACTTGTCGGACAGTGCGGTAGTACGTCAGTATCTTAAGAGTCCTTGGTATCTACGGTGTGAATGTGTGGGTTTACATAGTTCTTAAGATACTGGTTGAATTCTGCGAAAGTGTGTGACGTCATCAAACACCAGGTATTCTAATTTCTCAGCTAAAATAAAGAATGCCAAAATCTCAGATAGTTCATTTTATACAAATTTACAAGTGTTATTTGGCTGCTTTTCAAAATTAATTTTCAGTTATCATTTGTTTACTATCTTTAAAAATATGAAAACTAAGACACACACACACACTCAAACCGTACGTACTGAGGCCCCTTAAACTCGACCGAGTACTTAGTTTTCACAAGATATGTGATGGAGGTTTACGAGGCTGTGTGGTTTGACATGAGACAAAAACCTTCATGCGGGGATGGAGTGAGGGATTTATGCAATTCAATACTCCTTTCGGAAATTCTACCTCGGTACCTCAGAGAAAACGTTATGTCAGTCATACGAACTATTTTCAGCCGGCCGGGCGGCCGAGCAGTCTGCGGCGGTAGACCATCGGCTCGAAGGTCGCAAGTTCGAGTCCCGGCAGGGGCATGGGTGTGGATTTTAACAGATAAAGTGTGAATCGTGACAGGCCGAGGTCCAAAGTTACTAGACTGGCCCATAAAATAATTAAGTTTACCAAAGTTCACGAACTATTTTCACCCGGAAAATCTGTTCACGTTATTGGGGACCCGCGAATGAAGAATTTTTGCCTGGAGACGAATAAATGCCTGAAAGCCATAAATAAATTAAAATTCACTTCTGGAGACGAATAAAAAATGTCGCTAGGGAACAAAGGTTCCACGTGAATAAAGACGTGAGTTCAGAGTTCTAACAATAAAATTCGATGCACGACAATAACTCGAAATGATTGACTGGTTTACCATTCCAATGACTAAGCCTCCTACTACCAATTGTCTCTCAGACTAAGAAAATATAAGAACTACTGGATGAAGTAAGCGGACTTGTGGAGATTACCATGCCATACATAAGCTGTGCAAAAAATATATGTAAAAATGGTCACCAAGCAGCGTCGAATGTGTGAGGTTATGGAAAGAGAGATACATCAAAGCGAAACTCAAGTCTAGAAATGCGATGTCACAATATATGTGAAAAAGATTACGCTGTGTAGGAAGAACAAACATATTTTCTGATAGAAAATACACTACTGGTAGGTGATCAGACGGCACTCGAAGTGCAACCCGTTCTGGTGGCTATCTCTGGATTGATCCGTTTGCCTTTTAGCGCAAATTATGCAAAGAGCTTCATATTTTGGTGAACGTATGTACCTCCAAATAACTAAATAAACACTAGCTTATGAGTCTGTAAACGTTCTGCCTACAACTCAATCAGTGAAATGCGTTGAAAGTAATATCTTTAAGCTGGTTGCATAGCTATCAATACAGCGAAACTTGAAGAGCGATGCGGCAACTGAAGAAATTGTCCAAAAAATTCCATTTTTTTTTGGTGAAGTCACTGTCACGCCTGGTACCTTTTCCGCACTAAGCGTGAACAAAATTTTAAAAAAAAAAATATCCCATTGTACCTCATTCTACACACAATCTTCTGTAACAGAGGACTCAGGACACCGGTATTCAGGCTATTCCATTTCACGATATACATGTTAAGTTCCATGGATTTCTGCGGATTTGGCCTACTGAAAAGGGCACTTTCATCTCGTCGTATCATCACTCTCCGGAGCCTGTGGAAAGCCTGTAAGGGGGAGTGGTAGAGGATTACTCATTCTGTATTCCATCGTAGCTTTCTACAATGGAAGTTACGGTGCAGGGCTATTGGTAAAGCTCCCTCGTACACAATTCAATAAAGCTTGAACAAGTCGTTGATCAAAATGATATCACGAATTACGGACTCTACGCAGGAAATCTGTTGAATTCAATTCTTCTCATCCAATAAACCCCATATAGAATCTGTCCTATTGTTTTTAAATTCAACGCAGTGATCAACCAATCACATTCCTTTTTGCTTGAACACGTGACTACTGTGCTTCCGGAGTGATGAAAATTAAAATATCTACATGCAGTAGAGTTACATTGTGTTTTCATGATTTGAAATACAGATTACAGAAAATTAAAATAAAGTAGTTTTGCATGAAATTATATCGCATCTTGTGAAGGAAAAGTGTACCTGATGTTTCTTGCGTAGTTTTTGTACAATCACTATTGCAGTAGAAGTTGATATAGAAACTACTATAATCATAGACTAAAAAATGGGTTTAGTCTATGCTAAAATTCCCAATAAGGTATTGTATTCTATTTTGAAGCAGTAGGATGTCAGTCTTTCAAGTGACATTTAGTTGTTTATAATTTATGTGGAACGGTCGAGCGGTTATTTATTATATGTCGGAAGTTCAAAGCTGCTAAACAGGAAGAATGTGGGTACACTTTGCTTTAGGATCGTAATAAAATGTAACATTTCCCAACGTGTGGAAGTGTTGAATCTTAAATTATAACAAAGTTTCGAGTCATGGATGTGTTAAAATAGAGTGGAGTAGCGAAAAGTACTTGAAGCTGCTTCCACGTTGCTGAGCGAGCACAGTAAACCGTGCATCGCGTATAACGAAAAGATCTAACTTTCTTTAACACGTCCTTGCTCACTTGACATTATGTCCATGATTTTTGTAGCACATTATAACACGACGTAACGCCATTCACATTCCTCCGCATCCCTACAATCTGCATGTACCTGGTCTACTGGACTGAAATAAATCTATCCCGTCATGTTTGTTGTGTTGATCAACTTGAGTGTATATTTATAATAATAATAATAATGACCGCTGCTTTTCCCTAACACGTTGTGATTTGCCAACTGCCGCTAGGTGTATATAGAAGTATCTGCGATAATTATTTGCAGAAGAATGAGTTGTATAGAGCGTACGTATGGCGCAATAGTTGGTGGAATTTCCCGGTCATAAAGTTTACCCAAGTAACTTTGTGTATGTATTCTCCGTGCACGCGCTTGTCCCTAATCCACCAACAATCTCAATGAAATGTTCGTACATAAAAAGTAAATGACGCAAAACAAATATTTCTATTACAGTCTTCTTGAAATGTCCCAATATACAACTAAGTGATTAGATGGTCTGGTAAAAAAGGGAGGTGGTACTGGCTGCGGTGGAAGTTATACAGCAGCTTGCCGTATGTTTGCTTTATACCATTCTGTTGCATATATTTCATACATGCAGTTTGATAATCATCTATCGATAGCTAGCAACTCAAAGAGTTACGAATAGTCATATTTCATAATTATTTACCTAAATATGTATCAGAACATGCAAATATGACGCCATGTGAACTAATACTAAATGGTGTCAGTGTTAGGAATAATATATTTTGCTACAACAACTGCGGATATAATATCGTTTGGCGAAGTCTGGTTAGTTAAAATGGGTGCAGTTCCGAAGGTGGTGGTGGTGTTGTTTTACATTTTTTTTTAGAAGGAATTAGGTATTTGTGTAACTTGGAAAAATAAGATTAGCGTTAGCCTGAATAACTATTACTGTGAAGTTGGAACTATGTTCTTGCGGCTTAGGGTGAAGGGTGCGTGAGAGTGATGTTCATCGCGTATAATAAAAAATAAATAAAAAAATACCGAACCTGACTTTAACTAACCCCTCCTCACCCGCTATCATTCGCCCGAGATACTGTCTGTGTTTTTGTTGCAAAATGTGTCATTTATAACATGAAGCGTCACAATTAGTGTTCCTCTGCATGGCTCTATCTTGATCAACTGAAGTGCGTATTTAACGAAATAGAGTTTTGAATAAAGCAATAAAAAGTCTATGCTTGAGGCATCACCAACTACGAAACCGCAGCAGTTAAAGTAAGGTGATTATTTTTTATTACACATGATGGGCATGTTTAATATTCACTCCATGTGCCCCCTTCAATGGAGAAGGAACAAATTGACTCATGTACCTTTCGCTTCGTCATTTTCATTTCACACTTCCATGATTCAAAACTTTGTTTTCAGTGTTTCTACATTTCCGCCTAACTTATCGACTCGTGTACGAGTTCCAGCTAAACACTTTCAACATTAGTTGGATTATTTCAGTTGGATCGTGTACGTACTCATCGAACATCTTGTTCAAGAATTTGATTCAACTTTTATTGAATCGTGTACGAGGGGCTTAAGACACATGGTGATCACATTGAAGTCAACGGATGGTGGCACGTAGATGTGAGATGTTCACAAGGTATGTGCTAGTTCAAAATTGGACACATGTACGCGGATCGACCTTCTCTATAAGTATGATAATAATCGTGAAAGTTGTTCTGTCTCGAGGCATATCTTTATATGTCAAGGTCAAGGAGAGAGATGATCTTATACTGTTTTGTAGATGCCTTGCACCGTTGAAAATCTAGACTTTTAAGCCAAAACAATGAAAAAATGTGAGATCTATGAATAAGGGATATTTCGTATATCAATTATACTAAGTCCAGCAGATCTATTGTTCTGAGCTGCAGTCTTTTTACAATGCTTCTGTGTATGTTTAATATATAAACTACTTGAATTTCTCGCTGTTTAATTCGGTACATCGAAGACCAGTCATTTAAAGAATTAAGAGTTGTTGATAATGAATAAGAAATTTACTGCACAAAAAACACGCTAATTTGGAGCATTTCCATACTTTAGTATTATTAGATTTGATATACAATGTTCATAGCTATCACTGAATGCGTAACTTGTTGATTTTCTGTGAAATGGAGTACGTAACTTTACCAGTATTCGCCACGTACCGAGTTTGGTAATTTGACTTCGATCCTTCGTCAACGTGCATGACATATAACGAACCTCCATCAAAATTGGGATTACTCAACGATTTTGGAAAAACATCATTTTCAACACCTTTAATTGCACTAGTTGTTGCCACTTGAAAATAGGACTGCACCATTGGTCCCTAGGTATATGCACTCGTAGTCGCCACTCAAACTAAAATGGATTTTTTACTACTTAACCAGATATTTATTACAATTAGGAATATATTTTGAAAATAAATTATTTGGCATATTAAACACCAACATTTTATAAAACCAAAACCTGTAATTTGAATATTTACATAACAAAATCAAAAAACATTATATTTTCTTTACAAATTTATTGATGCAACTTCCGGTTTGCTACAAAAAAGTTTCCATACTGACAATGGCATGCTTACTTCATCATCGCTGCTACTTGATGGCACCCACACACATTGGATGATCTAGAGAGCTTTGAAGGACAGTGAATGATTACTACTTGATTAATAATATATTCACTAATTGTCTCCATAAAATTTTATAATAATTCCCTATCAACTATCACATTTTCCACCGTTTTCCCTCAAGGGATTAATTTATATTTACAGCATTATTTCAACAATTCATCTCAAAACAGCTTCGATTTGTTTCCGGACAAATCAAATTTAATCTAGAAATATTAATTTGGGGGGATACTGGTATAATATTCCGCAATGAAGCTTAGCAATATAAAGGGGATTATGATAAATTTATACTTAAAAATGATTTAGTGGGAAAATATCGAAAATATCTCTGGTCTATTCCACCTGTGCCTCACTACTCACGACAATCCTGGATCCGTTACTACCACACATCTTCGTCGGAAGGCTACTCAATATTTGTTTTTTGCAATGTCTTCTATTTTTGATTTTGCTGTCCATTGCATTTTCATTTACTGTTTTCCCTCCTCCTCTCTCTTTTTTACCCTTATCCTCCTGTCTCTTCCTTTTTTCTTCTTGTTAGTGTTTCTCTGGGACTTTCTCTCATGATAATTTCGCTGAGATTGAGAGAGTATAGCATTACATAGAAATTAATTTTAATTTCTACTTTTACATTTTACTTTTAAATTATTTTTTATTCTGTTTATTTTATTATTGATATTCCTTAGAATAAATCTCTTTGAAAGGATTTGAACCATTAAAAGAGTGTGTTGAATTTGATTTTTGAGGTCTCAGAGGAGTTCGTAGAAGTTGGAAGGTTTTGGAGTTCTGAATGGTATTTACGCAGTTGTTGGTGAACAAGGAAGTGGACTCATAGTCATGTTATTTTCAGGAAGAAATGGTTCTTTACGTTCATCAATCTTCCTTCTATTTCAGCAACGCTTCTACATGCCAATTATCTTCAGCTGGAGCTTAATTTCTTAGCTGTAGCCATGCTTCAAGCAAAGATGTGTCTTCGTTGTTTCTTTCCAACATATCAAATCTCTAGATTACTTTTTCCTCTCCCATTGCATCTTCAATTACCCATAAGGCACATTTTGCTTTCTGAATGTTGGATTTCGAAATCATTTAGTCATTGACCTCTTTGACACTTTCGTTTTCCCTAATTTGACGGGGTTCGGATTCTTCCGAACGATTCCACGAGGTTTCAAACCTTATTTAATAGTAAATGAGTCAATATCCTTCAAAACCTCTTGCAACAAAGAACTGAAATCCTTCATTTTTAAATATCAATTATTGGCATCTAATCTCCGGTGCAGCATTCTTTTTCTACCACTTTTCGGAGAGTTCTGATCTTTCGATGCAGGAAAATCTGATCTTGCTCCATACAATATCTAATTCACTAACACCTCTTATCCGTCTTTTTATAGCATATGTTCTGGACCCAGCCTTCTTTTTCGCTTTAGCTTGGTCCCTAACCTAAGGTTAGCTTAAGGAAAGACATGAATTTTAGTAATACTAGCCGCCGGAACAGATTTTCTAACATTGTTGAAAGCTTTCTTCGTTTATTCCGAGAATTAGTTAAGCAAAGTTGTTCGGTGTTAGAGCATTAGAAAGCTAATTTATGTGGTATATTAGCTAAGGAATTCCTAATGTCTCTTTTAAGAAAATATGTCTTAAATATAGCTTTTTGACGGGACTAATGAAACATTAGGTATTACTGAAAGTACCAATCACCGTACTGCTCCGATAAATATGATGTATCACTGCTCTCTTTCGAATGCGATTATCCAATTTTGACTTATGCAATAAAACATTGAATCAGGCTCAGAAATATGACTCAATCGTTCATATACAGAGTATATTCGACCTATCCCTATCATTGATCATTTACGTAAGTAGAAACCTTACGCTATCCGTATCGGGACGACAGTAAGCCAAAGTGCTGATACCGCCCATAGAATTCATTTTTTCATATCTTATATAGACTTTCTCATTTATGGACTGTACAGTTTGAACTGTGATAGTGGTATTATAGAGATGTTCTCGGGCTATCAGCCAGGTGAAGTCCGACGATAGAGCCGACGTTAAGCAAAGTGGTGGTAATTTGATATTTATGCTTAAAATAATTTCTAAATCAACTTAGATGTGTACCATGACACCTGTTTAATGTTTTGCGTTACATAAGGTTAAGCACATCAGTGCCAAACTGACGAACAATTTACGTCAGTGATAAATCAGAAATAGTTGTTAATAATATTGGTACCCTGGAGACTACTAGCCCCGGTGATCTAACAACGATAAAACTAATAGCAAAATGATCTACCAATCAAAATTTATCAATATATTGACAAATATCACTGCATTAAAGGAATCATCACATGCACTAGTAGTCGCCAGGGGTGTGTGAGTAGTCGCCATACGTTTAAAGTCGTCGAAAGAACAGAGAATGTAGGACAACACATCACAGGCGTCTTCTACAGTTCATAAAACTTGAGCTCAGTCCTTTAAAAGAAGCATTATTGCAAACGCATAACAATTTTAAACAAGAACGTACCTACAAATCCAAGTAAATGCACTACAAGTACCACTCCTGTCCGCCATCACATGACACATTAATGTTTCTGCCTCAGCTGTCTCATCCCATCGTGCCTTCACACTGCAAACATTATTTCGCCTCTACCGCTCATGATTGCCATATTTTAATAAATTTTCTGTGAAAGTGGTGATTACTGGTACAGTTACCCTAATAAATATTATATTTAATATTTGTATTGGTAGTGAAAAAGGATTTTTTAGAATGATTTACTATTTTTAATTTCAGTTCGTGCAGTAACCGTATACTTTCTGATGGCTGTACTAAGAGATCCCGTAATTAAAGAAATGAGTCAGGTACCAATTATGTTTCTTTTTATACTTGATTACAACAGTGACGGCTCGTGGTTGAAACAGTAGGTGAAGTTCTACCAAACCTTTTATATGTAAACACACTTTCATATTACCTACTGGTAACAGTTATCCTGAATCAAAAACACTGAAACTGCTGAACAAGACTATATTATTCGTAAAAGTAAATTACACGTAACGTTTCGACCTTCTAGCAAAGATCCTCTTCAGACATACACTCTATGTCTGAAGAGG
>JAGDQP010064831.1:0-11511 GCA_022664845.1 Lepisma saccharinum | reverse complement strand
TTTTTTTTTTAGAAAATAAAATGTGGAGAAAGCACTGAAAGGAGTACAGTTTATACACTTACAGTAAGTTAGAGGCTGGTATATAAATTTTCGGCGAAGCTAAAATGAACCTTGTGAATAAGATACCTCATACATTCAGTTTGAGATTATTGGGATGTGAATTCCTTTAAAAATGAAAATGCATTTTTTTTTTATGTACTTAGTTATATTTGTTGTTTAGGTCGTGTTAAACTTCTTTCTGAGCCGTTCTTAACAGTACATGTCACTATAAATTTAATGTCACTGTTTCAGCATATAATTTTACTATTGTATTTCGTATTGTACACATATAACCTACAAATTGTTTATTGTAGAGAGACAGTTTAGCGGCGTACGAAAAGGCCACTGCTGGAGCAAAATGCACTCCTCAAATTGTTATAGATCCTCCTGGGCCCGGAGAAGCAAATCAAACTATTCAGGCAAATGGAAGTACTGCACCGTCGTCTGTGATGAAGAACCACAATGGAGAAGAGGAGGATACCATTGGTAAGTTTTCAGTTATTGTTAAAAGCACAGTTAAGTATCTTACTTCCTCACGATGTAGAAAATGAAGTGCGTTAAGAAAAGGGTATTTCAGATGCAGACTGATAGCTGAAAATAAAATTACGGTAATTAAAATTTAATGGGTTCTTGAGAGAATGACGCCTAAATTCCAGCATTTTGCAAAAGATGCAGTTTTACTAATTGTAATAGTATGTTGTTTTGTGTTTGGAACTGAAAGATTCTTCATATTGTAAACTTGGTTTTGTTGAACTCTATGAATACTATAAAGCTGTAAGGCGTTTACATATTACAGGAGTGTGCCTCCTACTAGAAGGATGATTGAAATATTCAAACCAGGGTTTGAAAAGAGAAAACGGTTTATATTAATTACTGCTGTTCAAAGATTATACAGAAATGTGATGAAATGCAGTAGTAGACTGGCTAAATGCACATGTAAAACTTCGGCCCACTTTGGTGAAAATATGTGAAGGGCAGCGTTCGAAATTGGACAAAACAATTCAACAGAAAGTAAACCATTTTTCTCATCAAAAGAAACCGACCATATGGTCAAAATTCTCAAACCTGTTTATGTTGCGTTAGGACAGAATTCGATAAACGGAACGACAATGTTTAAACCTGTAGGAATATTGAAGTGTCTTCACGAAGAGTTAATATGAAGGATGCACTCGAAGGTAATTGAAAGAAAAAAGTTTGGAAACGTGTGCAAACAAGCATTAATGCTCGCACATTGATCTTTTTTCTTTAGATTTTTGATCCCAAACAACCGAAATTTTAAGTTCAGAAGAAAACGATTCAGCCTTGAAATTCGCAAAAGTGGCTTATAGTGATACTTCTCTGTTGCCCACATGCATTTTCAAGCAAGTTATGTTTAATGATTACGTGTTGTAAGGTGTGTCAACTATTCGGTGGTGGAAATTGTAGTAAGCATTGCTTGACAATGGTGTAATGATGAAATCAAATATGCAGTTGCTCACCGCTTCCGGTTCATCCGCGGAAGTTGAAAGAGTTTATTTTATTAATCTTTCGGTTTTGTATACTTTCGTTTGGGTTCGTTTTCAGACACATTAACTAGTAAAAACTAAATCAAAATTGACAAATATATGGTGTACCTTATACTTTGTTTGGGAAGAGAGCCATGGAAAATAGGCAATTACAACAACTTGTAATAATTTTGTAAAGGAAGGTCGGTGGTACATCTTACAAAGAAAAGTTTACACGATGAATGAAGTTGTTTCCAAGGTGTGTATGACCGAATCATTAATTTTCAATTGGATTCATTGCTCAGGAATATCACAGTCGTAATTTCGAAAAAGTAACAATTTAAACTGTGTCTACGTATCGGCTTTCCTTCTAAATGACGTCTGTATCTTTCTTTCTCTTCAGTTCCAGCCCACAAATTTAACAGTGCTAGATGTAAAACTTGTCCCATCCTTACTACGTCTCCATCTATATATCAACACGGCCAATGGCAACCACTCTACATCCCAAAGAAACCTGTCAAACCTCAAACCTGCACACTTTACTCGGCATTCTACATGGGTAAATAGGTGGTCCTTTGAATCTCTGGGTCAATAATCACCGGCACTTTTCCGTCACCAACAGACCCGATTCGCCAGTGTCTACACACACGCAATTGCACAGCACTGACTTCGATGTCAATTTCCGATATCCATATCCTATCACAAACACATCCTCAAGTCGTCTCTGGGAAGGAGCTTTCATTCAGGGCTTGAATGCTAAACTTAAACCTGGTCTAAACTTGCAGTAACTTTTTTTTTTTCTCTCTCTCGTCTGCACCCACACATCCCCGTCACCCATGCCTATTCTTTTTTTTCGTTTTCTATACTGACTCCCACTTTTTGTGACTGACTCAGTAACCTACTTCCTTTTCATTGCGTTCTTTACTATACCATTTCCCACTTTTTGACAGGGTACGTTTTCTATACTAAATCCTACTTTTTTCGGGTTACGTTTTCTATACTGTATTCCACTTTTTTCGGGGTACGTTTTCTATACTGGATTCCACTTTCCTGACGTTTCCCTTACTGAGTTCGTTTTTTAATTTTTATTCTACCAGCTCAACTTTCAACACAAAACATCTTGTCCAAAATCCCTTTCCCATCAGTACTTGCGCACGCGAAGAACGTCGTCAATTGTTTTTTCTGGTCGTCCGCCATGTTATTTTGTATCAGTTCAAGTTGTGAACGTATGTTAGGCGAACTTTATTGTCTACTTACGACGCATGTATGCGAAAATTATAAGTTACAGTGTTGCGTGTGTAATTGTGTACGTGATCTTCGTCAAGATATTACGTAAGTACTAATCCCTTCCTTTCTCTTTAAATTTCCGCTATTAAATTGCCTTTCCGGCCTTGTCCTATAAGGATCCTTTAACTAGCACAAAGGAAAGCCGGGAGGACAATTTAAGGTAAATTTGAGGAAAATAAAGGAAAATACTTACAGCTTATAGTTTCATATTAGATCACACACATATCTAAAAGTCACTACGATATTTCGTGGATACAGTTGCACGGTTTCAAGTGTAGAGGAAGAGAGCGAAGTGCACGTGTTCACAGAGTACAAGATTGAAGACAGTGGCGACACGTGGCGGACAATGCATCTAAACTGGAGAATAGCTGACTGCTGTAGTGTGTAGCTTTCCGGAACTTGTAATAATAACTGTAAAGCGTGTAAGTACAGGGTGGTGGGATCGTGGATGGAAATGTTGAAAATACAGAGGAAGAGCGAAGTTTAGAGTTATTGAAGGTTAAGGCCAGGATATATTTTCGCGCTTAAGGCATTCTCCTACAGACGGCTTGTTGAGGTGCTGGTCATAGGGGACAGAATTACAATCCCGTATAAGACTAATTACAGAGTATTTAGAAGGATGGGCTTCTAAGACTTCTTCTTGGGTGATCTGTAGAGGATCGGATATGAAGGATAGCACCGGTTACATAGCCAACCTGGGTGCCGGGAGTTGTACCAGTTACGTAGCCAACTGCGTACGGAAGAAGTTTGGTTTTAGGTGAGAGTACACACCAGTTACAGAGCCAACTGCGAACGGAGGAAGGACAGGAACTGACCACCCGGTGAGCGAGTGATAACCTCTTGCCTTGCGCTGGTCCATTTTATACAGGGTGTCTACTGATACTAGAATTTAATTTTGGTACTGGAAATATACAAATATTATCGTTATAATCTACCCTGGATTTTTGAACTCCAAAAGTGCAGGGTAATAACAATCTTGCTTTATAACTAGAGTAGAATAATATACAATTATTTATACAAGTTATAATATAGCTTAATAATATATTTAGATAATACAAATAGTGCTCTTGGCTCATCAAGAGTGTGATTATTCCTAAAGAACTTAAAAAATTAATGGTATTAGGTTCTGGAATTTTGCTGATAGTTATACTGAATATACTGGAATTTTGAAAATGAAACTCACACCCTGTTATAGGTAATTGTAGGGGTGGTTCTTCTTGCTTCTCCTACATTGATTCCAGCTCCCTCTATCTTCTGCTATCCGCTCCATCTGGTGCTTATTTGTGGAGTTGACTGTCGTCTGCTGCTATGTGTCACTACATGTTTACATTCTTATACACATGTTTGTCCTATAAACATGCTTGCTTATGTACACAATATCAACGTGCTCAGAAGACACGCGGAATATTTCAATATACATATACTGTAGCTGAATTCAGTTTTTGGAACTCAACGGAAAATGCCGCTGAGTTAGGAAGACTAAAACTAGAAGCAGTAGATTTTGTTCACCTACCTTGTGCAGAGTGTAACTCATAGCGATTTATTTTATTTTGCCGTCACAAAAATTCTTAAGGTGAAGTTGTTTGAACCACGATCCTTCAGTTGTTCACTTTAGGGAGAAAAAAAACATGTTATTGTGATAAACTGGTGTTCTATTCTCTTTCCGCTAGCCTAATCCTATTAAATGAAAGCTTAGAAAATGGAACTGAGACAAGTAATGTTGGCCATGTGGTATCAACTTGCGACGTCATGATTAGGTGTGTTTTGCGACCCCGAACTTCCCTTCAAATTTCTTAAATCACTGCCAGCAAATATCATTCTGTGGTTAACTATTCCAACAAGGTCGTATTTTCTGTGATAATTACATCGAGAGCTGCTTTCATTAAAACCATAGATTCCCAACACCTCCCTCCCCCCTGCAAATATTTTCACTCTCACCAGATGGGAACCGCTGACAACCCAGCAAATGTTGCAGAGGACTATCCGGCCGAAAGTGTTCGAAGTTTTATGTACAACCCCCCTCCCCTCCTTTTCTTAGTCCAATCACTACTGATTTCTCTTAGCTTATACTTGCTAATATTAACGTTTCATTTTTGAAGACTCATACCATCTGTAAGTCATATATATATATTCAATTTGTCTTCCAACTTGAAATTTTTCCATCTTATACTGAAATTTATATGCAGCCTTTTAGAATATTTTTTTTTTTTTTAATTTGAAGAGTTAATTTTCTTTCCGTAGTTGCTATTGCCTTAAGCCGTGAAATTTGGACGCGTTCCTTTATTAAATATCAGATTTGTCCCACTCCTATTAAGCCACATGAATTTTACGAATGATTAAGAAAACGCTGGTACTGAAATAAATACGAGGCGTTCGGTTAGATAGAAACCTAAGTGCAGACATGACTGGCGAATTGCGTTACAGGTGACAGGTTGTGGGCGTTCCTGTATGGTTAGAAGAACCGTAACACATGACAAATTATGTGCTTCTCGAGCGTGTATATTTAGTTCTTGTGTTGCGTTATTCTCCTTTTTATTTCATGCAATTAAACTCCAGTCCTTTTTATTTCATGCAATTAAACTTCAGTGAGTCAGTGCAGTGAGTATGTCTCCATTTAAAGATCTTTATGTGAAAGTTAACATCCGGAAAAAGTAAAAGTTAACTCGCTTTCACAGGTATGTCAAATACTAATGCACCGCAGCACGCAGTGAACGGTGGGACCAGCCTTCTTCTTAGCTCATCCAGTTCCAGTAGTAGCTCGAGTGCCACATCTCCCAGCCGACTTACTCCGGACGTAGTAATTAATGCTCAGGTAAGTTGACTGGAAGTAACTTGTGTACTGAGTTCTATATCGAATAGTTCGTAAAATTTTATGAGAAACATGGGGAAGTTGTTTTGGCACTATAGAGGAAGATTGGTCTAAGTCCACATTTTTGGTTGAAAGTAAGTTCCATACACGAGACAAGAGTGTATATACATATGCGATTGCCCTTTATTGTGAAGAAGTGATATATATGTCTGGTATTTTCCTTAACCTACTAAATATATAAATTCCCTTCACCACATGGAAGTCATCCTCTGTAGTTGACCATTTGTGATGTAAGTATAGGGAGGTTATTTATTTGTATCAGTATAAGGTGTAGTTTTGTTATGTCCGTTTACGGGAGTGGAATGGGGGAGAGAGCGAACATTTTGCGGTAGAGGGTATGTGGCTTATTTGGAAGAAATAGATGTTAATACTTTGGGTATGGATATCAGTTGAAAAGTTCACAAAAAAAAAGAGGATCACCATCTTAGCGACGAAGCGAACTCCGGTCTCGCGATTGCTGGTAGAGATTCCTACCTATTTAGCTATAGCCGATACGATTAAATTCTGTTCAATTTTCAACTTGTATCCACCCTGAAAGGGTTTGTGTAAGAAAAATGATCTATTTTATCTATATTACTGGATTTCTTAACTAGAATTTCTACAAGCAGAGGTGTACAAAAGTTCATTGGTCGAGTGCGACCAGCAGTCGGGAGACTGAAGTTCATTCCGTTAGGATAGTATCAGTTTTTTGTGCCTTTTCAGTTTATATTTCCAGTCATTTAATTTTCATCATTTTGTGAAATTATATTGAAAATGTGTTGGTAACAGGATTACAATCCCCAAAATTGGGGATTATAAGGATGATGCAGCCGACGGTATATGAAAACGAATTTTAAAGTGTGTTTCCTTTGCTGAAATGCTTTATGGTTAGGGAGTTTGTGGAGTAACAAGTTCAAGAGAATAAGTCGAAAGTGTTTTATTTAGTTTTTCATGGCTCGATTCCTTATGAGCAAGGCCTTCCCTTGGTAGAAGTGTAGCCCTATATCTGTTTGGGAGACACTGCCTATTTGCCGTGTTGGATAAATTATAATTGTTTACTTCGTGAGTGTAACTTAAGGTGGAATGATCTGCAATCACAATGTCTTAGAGTATGTAAAAACTCATATCAATAAAACTAAATAACTCGCAGCGCGAATCCACGTTCTCACGAAATCTCTGGCCATTATTTTGTTTGAATGGGAAATATATTGTGCAATGTTTGTAAAGGTAGTTTTGTAAAAAGTATTTTCCGTAGCAGTAAATACCGGTACCTGAACGTTCTTACTGACAAGCTGAGTCAGTTACGCTTTCTTTCAACAAAACGACTTAATAGTACCCACCAAACAAGAAGGCTTAGAATGGGTAGATTGGTAGTATTGTGTTATAAAATCAAGAATCTTCCTATACTTCAGGCCTCAGTACCTACTCCTAACTCACTCTATGACTTATGGAACTCGCAAGTTCATTGCCACAGTAACAAACGTTCGCCATTATATTCTATCCTGGGCAATATCAAGCCAGTTTTCATCACGAACACCTACCTCTCGAAGATCTCTTCTAATACTGTCCTCCCAACGACGTCTCCGTATTCCCAATGGTCTCCTTCCATCCCGCCTTCCTACCAGGATAGAATGTAATCATCGTTTTTCCCCCATCCGAGCTACATGGCCTGCCCACCCAACATCTGGTGAATCGTACACTCAGTGGAGTTCTTCATTATGCAGTCTCCTCCACTCTCCAGTCATCTCGTCGCGTTTCGACCCGTATATCTAACTCAAAACCTTATTTTGAAATACACGTAATTTATGTATTACCTGTTAGGGTCGTACTCCAACTTCCGCAACCGTAAAGTATTACCGGCAGAATAACCGTTCTGTACATTTTCAATTTCAATTTCCTTGATATTAATCGCGATGTTAGAAGTTTTGGGACTGAATATAAACAGGCGTTCCCCGATACTAAGCGACTTTTTATTTCTTCTGTGACCTAATTTTTCTTGGTACGTATGCTCCTAAGTATTTAACTTTGTTTACTTTCTCTACGACCTCATTACTAATTATTATGTTTTTATTTCCTTCATTCCCTGTGTTTCGGCTTACCATGTATTTTGTTTTATCTATGTTTACCTGTAGATCTATCTCATCGCATGCTTCTACTAAGACATCGGTGTTGCTTTGTAGTGCATTTATATCGTCCCCTATTAAATCTATATCATTCGCATATACAAACAGTTTATTCAAAGCATTCAGTGTCCATTGATTCAACCATTTTTGTCCCCTTTAATGTTTAAAATCGCATATTCTAATGCAAAGGTAAACAGTAGTGGGGACAAGGCATCGTCTTGTTTCAATCCGTTGCGAATCTTGAAACTATCTAACATTATTATTACCTATCCGTACTCTGCTTATGGGGTCGTTGAGACAAATCTTCACTAGTTGAACCAGTTTTTTCGGAATTACAAATTGTATTAGGATACTGTATAACTTTTCCCTTTTGATAGAATCATATGCTTCCTTAAAATCAATGAATAGCTGGTGAACCGTCCCATTGTATTTCCATTTCTTCTCCAAAATTTGTCTCAAGGCGAAAATCTGGTCCAACGTGGATCTGTTTCTTCTAAATCCACATTGGTGATCTCCAATTATTTCATCTACGTATACACTTAGGCGTGTTAACAGAATATTTCTTAATACCTTGTAGCATGTTGGAAGTAACGAGATTCCGCGGTAATTATTACAGTCCGATTTATCGCCTTTTTTGTAAATCTGAACTACTATTGAGGTTATCCATTCCTTTGGGGGCTCCTCCGTTCTCCATATAACACTTATCAGTTTATGTAGTTTCTTGATTAGTACCGTTCCTCCTGCTTTAATTAATTCGACTGGAATATTGTCTATTCCTGGTGATTTGAAATTTTTCAGTTTCTTTACAGACATTTCGATTACGCTCTGGCTAGGTTCGGGAATCCACGGTTCTGCGGTATGGATTTCAAATTCCTCTGTTTGTTCCCTGTTGTGTACATTAAGAAGTTTGTCGAAATAACTTTTCCACACATCGACAATTTTAGTCGGATCAGCCTGAAGATTTCCACGTTCATTTCTAATCATTCATAACCTCTGCAACCTTTTCGTAACGAGTTTACTCCTATTGTATAGATCTCGTATGTTATTTGTCTTCCTTGTTTTCCTCAATCTCCTGAATCTTCTGTGTCAGATATTCTCGCTTTTTGTTTCTAAACCCAAGCGTGGCGTTTCGTTTCACGTTACTGTAGTGGTTGGTATTTGCTTCACTTTTATTACGTAGTAGCCATCGTTGCCTTGCTTGTTTTCGTATTTCATAAAGCTTAAGGCATTCTTGATCAAACCAAGGTTTTTTCTGTTGTTTATTCTCACCTACACGTTCCTTCGCTGCGCTCTTATTTGTTTCACGAATTGCCTCCCACACCTTAACTTACATCAGTTTCACTATTATTACTCGAGTCTGCTAGAATTTCGAACCTGTTTGAGAGTTCGAGTTGGTGATCTGCTTTTATGCTCGGGTTATTTAATCGTTTCACTTCGAATTTCAGTTGTTTTGACCGCTTGCTTTCTCTGTTCGCGATGCATAACTTTTCCCTTACTTTTGTAATCACTAATTGATGGTTGGTTTCACCTTCCGCTCCTCTGTACGACCTAACATCTATTATGTTGGTGTGTCTTAGTCTGTCTATTAATACGTGATCGATCTGGTTGAGAGTTTTGCCGTCCGGAGATACCCATGTGTAGGTCTTTGTGTTCAAAGTACGTGCTCTTTAGCAGTAGGTTTTTCGAAATCGCGAAAGTTATCAGTCTTTCCCCATTGTTGTCTTTTCGTGAAGACTGTATTTGCCTATAGTAGGTCTATATTTTTCTTCGCTCCCTACCTTTTCATTGAAATCACTCAACACAATTTTCGAATTATACATCGGCATTCGGTCAAACAGCCTTTCTAGCTCATCGTATAATATATCTTCATCATCATCAGTAGCCACCTCGGTCGGAACATAGAGTTTAATAAAACCGTGTTGCCCCATCGAGTACGTATCGTAACGTATGATAATCTTTCGTTTACTAACTCTATATTCTGAACCGCCTGAAGGATACTGTTCTTAATGAGGAATGCTGTTCCGAAATCGTGAGACTGTGTTCCCTCGTCGTAGAAAGTGTACTTGCTCTGTGATGATATCTTGACCCTCCCACCGAACTTCTTGTATCGCTAACACGTCTAGCTCGTACTTCTCGGTCTCGCGTACCGCCACCTGAAGAGCGCCCGTTTGGTATAATGTTCGTACGTTCCACGTTCCTATTCTAAGATCTTTCTTAATCCTGTTCTTGGAGCCACCTGAAGCAGTCCCATCCCGGAGATCCGAATGAGGGAGTAGTTCACCTCCGGAATATTTCACCCCAGGAGAATCCATGAACCATCTGTTACTATTTCTTGACATGTTGCCTATGATAAGAAATAGTAAAAATGTTGTTTATTTGCTTCTAAGGTAGTTTAAACACTGGTCGAAAATGCAATTGTAATTTGGGTCAATCCATATGAAATCGTCCAGCGTGGTTGCTTGAGCCTTTCAATATTATATATATATTACTTGTATAAGAATAGTTGAAAACGTGCATTATTTTATTTTTATCCCAACTATAAAAATATAATTAATTATTGGCGGCTACTTTGGTATTGCAGCGCATGCCAGTATTTGTGCTTGCAGACGTTTACGGAAAATGTAACATCTCCGGACTCGTTTATTATGGAACATTCAAACAAAACCTATTTTTTTTTTATTAAAATCTGCTCGATAATTTTTTGTCCTCGGAATAAAAAACCTTAAACGTATTCGAAGTGGTCAAAATAGTATCCAAATATGATTGTCAAAATTGAAAGAATTGCAGTTTTCAGGGTGTTTTTTTCGCACGGAAGGGATTGAATGTCGAAGTTGATTTTTTGTACACTTATTACATATCAAAGTATATTTAACGTATACGATATTTGCTTCCTTAATTTAATATGCATTTTTGAAAATCCAAAAATTCCTACGTTGTGGAAATGGAAGGGTGCATATTAGGGAACCAAATATATCTTCATATTTTGTGTACGTTTCACAAACTGGACGGTTTCACATGGATTGACCCAAATTACAGTTGCATTTTTTACCAGTGTTTAAAACTACCTTAGAAGCAAATACACAACATTTTTATTTCTTATCATAGGCAACAATGTTATCAAGTAATATCCCAAAGCTCATTTCGCTGCGTACTACCCCAAATAGGAACTGGGGGTCAAATTTATCAAAAAAGTTTACATACATTTTACACGGTTTTGATTTTTTTTTTTTTTTCACAATTATGTGCAAATTAGGCTGAAGCTTAAAACAATGCCAATAAAACTAAAAGACACGATTCGTTTTGTTTTCTTTTGTCGCGGGAAGATTTAAACCTTTACATTAGAGAACCTAATTACGTTGTAAAAATAATACATTGCTTATTTAACTTCTGTCAAAGTTAACGGGTTCGAATCCCGTCTGGGGCATGGATGTTTGTGGATTTTAGCAAACATTGCACTCATATAATCGTGACGGGTCGAAGTTACTAAGAAACGACCCATACAAAATGGAAAAGTGTCGGAAAACGTCATCGCATGGCTACGAAGGTATTTGAGGTGTAGTTCGGAAGGTCTCTGCGGAACTTTTTTGGCACAATTCAAATTAGATGCTCGCTGCTGAAGCCTGGCGGTAGCACATTACACACACAGTTCCCCGACTAGGCTCCGCCTCACTTGTTTTATTTCATTGACCGATCGGTTCCCTAAAATCTGAATTGTTAATAAAAAACAAAA
>JAGDQP010064829.1:1116-11511 GCA_022664845.1 Lepisma saccharinum | reverse complement strand
ACATACATCTTTATGCAATTTGTGTCCGCCATATTGGATCCGCCATTTTGAATTTTCCCCTTTTGGTATCAAATTCGTAATGAGCGACCTTCTAAACCTATGTATACCAAGTTCCATAAAAATTAAAACGCGGTTTCCTATTTTGGCCAAGTTTTCGGGGTTCCTGGCCCACTGTGCAGTTGCATGAACTATCGCAGCGTAGGGACAGCGTAGACTTTGTCCTCTTTTTCAGAATACTATACTCATCGACGTAACGTTGTCTTATTATAATTTGTGGTTTGATACGCACATTTACAATGCCAATATTAGACGGATTTAAATGAATGTACAGTGCATTAGTGACGGGGACCGAACAGCCGTAACTCAGTTGATAGAGCGTCGGTTTAGCAATCGAAAGGTCTTGGGATTGTTCCCAGCGACCGCCATCCTGACTGATGTTTTTCGTAAGCCACACTAAGCAAACTTGGGATGGTAGTCTACTTCCAAACTTGGGATGGTAGCTACTGAACGAAAGTTGCCTAAATGTCATGCAAAGACAAAGTCAGTGATGAAAATGATATCCCGTGGAAATGCAAATGGAAACAATAACTAGGCATATATTCTAGGTCTTGTAAATGCGGGAAAAGTGATAGCTTTCTCAACCCAAAAATTATTTGCATAAAGACACAACCAGCATTGAAGGACCATTATATATGCTGAGTGCTGAAAGTTTAATATTACTATTAGAGGAAGGCAATGGATAGAGAGAAAAAATACGAACGAAATTAGATGATGGCCTGTTGAAAATATTCTTCGTGCATTTTCAGTTTTCAGGCTCCCCTAAATTGAACTTATTTTCTGCTTCAAAATGTATTATTCGAACAATACATACACAGTGATTTTTCAGATGCAGTGTACAATTTTAGAGTAATGTTTGAAGTTTAGTTTAATTTACATTTAAATTACTGGCATCTAGGATCTAAGCTCGTCATACGTCTGAAGAATGGCGTCCCGTGGCGAACATTTTATTACATCAAAAGCGAGAGCCGAGCTGGCGTTCCTCAGTTGCTATCCCATTGGGAAACACCTGCTTTCGAACCCACCAATAGGCCATCTTGGCTGATGTTTTTCCAGTTTTCACGCTCTCGCACCAGCTTGATGCTGGGACAGTTCCATCCTTTCTTCTACTTTCCCCATCCTAGTCTAATGTAAACAACACATGACTAAAGGCTATAAATAAAATTCAATTCAAATACACTCGTAACGAGATTGATACTGACTTTTAGATGATGGTTCTGAAATCTTTAAACGAATAAAAAAATCCCGTGCCTCTAGAATATTTATTCTTGCTAATAAACGTTCAAGACAATTAGAGCGTGACTTGTTAAATTAAGTGGATTTTTCCTTAAGATACAGAAACTATTATATTAGGCCTAATGTGTCAAAATCACACACAATTACTTTGCTGCTGAAATCAGGAACTCTCAAAATAATATTTATTAAGAGAAGTCATAAATGAGCTTGCAAACTTATAAAGACAGTCTAATATGTATTTCAATATTTACCAGCAGTCCAACATTGATGTCTTAAGCGTGTAATCACTCAGCGAGCTCAACTTCAGACGGAAATGAGATGAATAGAACGTCTAAGGTCTCTATTCTAGATGATATCCAGGAATTAATGGAGGAAATATGAAAATATCTGTCAGAACGCATAGATGTTCAAAGGTTTATTGAACTTGTGCTGGTTCCTTATCAATGATCTGTGGTGAAAGATCACTAGGTGACGTGGACTGGGCATGTATAAATAAGGGTGAAAAAATGAACGTAGCGGATGGCATATTTTAAATATATATATTTGGACTAAAAATGCAATTAATATTTACACATATGGATAAAGTTTGACGAACACCCCTTCCTTTAGTTCCAACCATGAGTATCTTCGTAATTCTGCAAATCCATTCCTCCACGCCTTACAAATCAGTGAAATCTCTAATAAATCGAGTTATCGTAAACTGAAATATTCTACTTCTACCCAGAGTACATTTTAAGTAATTACATTGTATAAAGATCAACCATTAACATAGCCATATACTGAGACTGGTTTATATAGCTTAGTCAAGGAGCTCATACAGAACAGAAGTAGGATACTTCAAATTCGTTATATCTAGCATTGTGCGCCTGAATTAATTCACTTGGCACTAGGTCTATTACAGCTCTGACATACATCCTTATTCAAGGATATTTGTCTATAAAAAGGCCATGTCAGAATCGTCATTCCCTTTCACTGTACATACATGAACAAAAGAGGAACAATTGTACAGGTACACATGGTGCTGATACAGTGGGGACAAATTTACTTTACTTGCACACTGAACCGCCGAAGCTCGAAAGAGAAGTAACTTCGTTGAAAGCAGATTGAAGGTTCTCTTCCGCTATCCTCAACGCTATCTTGCACTGGCCAGTATAGCCTGCAGCGTCTAGGTTGTCATGGCAACCAGAAGTTCACCGTCCCGTCAACGGAAAGATTTTCACCGCGGTAAAATTGTCCCCGCCATAGAAAGCACTTATAGCTAGATTTTTTCGAAGGTATTTAAAAGTAACGTTTTCAGCTTCGTAAGAATACGGTGCCTTCTAGCGCTAGAATATTTACTGATGCTGCATACAAAATTGGAGACAGTTTATTTGTTTTTTTGTGCTGGAATTTTGTTACGCTACTTCATTTTCTTTCAGAAACAATTTTTATTTATTTAGTCAATGAAAGAACAAAATAATAGGTGAAGTACAGCTTCACCAACTTCACCTGAAAAACCGCCACTGTCGCACATCGTTATTGATATCAGAAATAAAACTGGAGAAATTGATGGAACTTCAGGTAGTACAAGGGAGTACTGTAGTTTAGCTACTTGTGCCCCTATAGTTTTATGTTCCTATAGCTAGGAAATCTACTAAAAAGCATGGGATATAACAAAAGAAGTGACGTAATGGGGAAGTTAAGATGTCTTCATCTTTTCGATGTGCTCATAAAGAACACAAAACCCATGTTTTAACGCTAAAATAGTTAGTCCATGTTTCTGTAGAACCCAATAGAATTTAAAATTACGGGATTTTCATTACAGAGAATAGAAAATCACCACAAACAATGAAAACTACGTCATTCTAATTTTACTGTAATCTATAAAACACAAGGAGTAACTAAGCACTGTTGTTGTTTTAAGCATGATTTTCGTACCTGTGTGGAACAACAAATTCCCTGGCAGAAAAATTGGATTACTTTTTCAGGAGCTGAATGGCTTAGTTGTGTGACCCGCCTTGATATAGACAAGGAGTTATGTGAAATAATGTGATTTTCATTGGTTTTCTGCATCAAAGTCATGGGTTCATTCTGAATGGAAGGACACATAGATCCCTTCTCTGTTGTGTACTTTCACACATCGGCCTCTGATTTAGGCCAGAAAATTGCGTTCTATGGAAACAAGGACTAACTACTTTTCGTGCCTTATACATGGGTTCTGTACCCTCTATGAGCACATCTTAACTTTTTGTTTCTCAGTCCTTTCAGTAGGTTTCCTTTCTATAGGAAGTTAAAACGTCGCATTTTGTGTCGTTTCTAGTGCTCTATTGCACAAGTAGCTAAACTGCAGTATTACAGAACAACAATATTGTGGATAGGAATTGTAGCAGGGAATCACACTTTGTTGTAGGTGTCTGATTTTGCAATTATGAAAATGCCGATATTTCAATTGTAATATGTTGGATATTATTGTATGCGACACTATACCGAATCCACATGCAATTACTTCCTGGCTTGGGATAAAAAAATACCTACTTCTCAACTATTTCTTTGGGTTTCAACTAAATCTTTTTCTTATTTGTTTTTCATTTCAACATTCCAATGGATTTAACACTTTTCTTGCAAAACCCCCGAGATTTTTTTTGTAAAACCATGAATATTATTATTTTGATGTGTTTTACACTGTCCCTCTACAAATACATATCATATTCTCTCTCTCTCTCTCAAGTCAAGGTAGACCTTCTCTTTCATAAAACGCAATTTTCGTTTCCTACAAGAACAACTTTCACTTCTCAAGAGAAAGAAAATTGCACTATGAAATAGTTCATTTCGAACACTGTCTCAAGATATGACTATGAAACTGTAAAAATCAAAACTTAACGAAATGCTTCTTGAAGAAAATCAACTTGGAATTCTGGTACCCTTCGCAAACTTGAGAAAGGTTTGTGAATCAGCAGCAACCTGAAACCATATCTTCAAGTAACGAATTTTCTACAAAACGCGACTCTGAATTCGGCCCTGAGTAACTCAAAAAGCGAGGATAATTTTGGTATATCCAATTTTGTGATTAAGATTATTATAGATCTAATAATAGAACCTTTGTTGTATCTCATAAATTGGTCATTAAGTGAGGGTCGTTTCCCCGACTGTCTTAAATGTGCTGTGGTTGTCCCAATATATAAGAAGAAGGGGGGGGGGAATTGATGACCCTGCTAATTACAGACCTATATCTCTTGTGTCAGTTTTTTCTAAAACATTTGAATATTTTATTAGGGAACAGTTGACATCTTTTTTTGAGAATAATAAATTACTTTGTAATAACCAGTTTGGTTTTAGAAGTGGTTTCTCCACCATGTCTTCCTTAGAAAGCATTACTTCTGAGATAATAAATGGGTATGAAAGTAAGAAAATTACATGCTTAACTTTGGTAGATTTAAGTAGGACGTTCGACTCAGTACCTCATGAGATATTAATCGAAAAGATGAAAGTATATGGTGGTATTACTAATAACGGGCTAAATCTTTTGGAATCATATTTGGTCAATCGGTTACAATATGTTAAAGTGGGTAATCATCTATCTAGTAGACACAGGATCTATCAAGGGGTACCCCAGGGATCAGTGTTGGGGCCTTTGCTGTTTGTGATTTATGTGAATGATCTGCCAACAGAAGTTGTCCCAAAGGTTGTTATGTATGCTGATGATACAACATTTATTGAAAAAGGGGATAATATTAATGATCTTGAAACAGTGAGTGAGGATAACTTAAAGATAGCTAAAGATTGGTTCGATAGAAATGGTCTTTCATTAAATGAAAACAAAACTGAGAAAGTATTTTTTTCCCTACTAAATGGTATGATAAACAAGAATGTTTGTTACAGGCTTATTATGCTTTCTTTCATTCTATAGTCTCATATGGACTGATATTATGGGGTAATTCAAATGGTGCGAAGCATGTATTTATTATACAAAAAGCGGCAATAAGAGAATTAGCCGACTTACAGCCTACATATAGTTGCAGAGATGCATTTCCAAACCTCAGAATAATGACTCTAACAAACATGTATGTATATCAATGCATGAAATTTATAAAAGAAAATATTAATAGTTATGTAGCGGGAATGGAAGTGCACTCACATTATACTAGACAATGTCAAAAACTCAATATTCCAAAATGTAGACTAAATGTAACACAAAAAAGTTATGAGCAAGTGGGAATGAGGCTATATAGTAGATTACCAGAAAATATAAAAATTCTGGAAAAACAAAATTTCAACTTGAAGTTAAAGAAATTCTTGAAGGAAAATAGCGCTTACAATCTTAAAGAAATCGAAACGCTTTTATCGAAAGAGGATAAATTTTAATGTTTTAATTCTTTATATTTATGTATAAATTATTCTACACTGGTTAACATATAATTTTTGTGTAAACTACTTTTTAATCAATATTCTAAATGACGGTGTGTCTGTATTTTTATACACATCAAATTTCCAGTTGTAATCAAATTTTAACTGTATATTATATTATTTTAGAAGTTTGACGAAATCAAAACATCTAAGATGTGAAACGATGGAAAATGTATGAATATGAATAAGAAAATTGTGGGTTGCCTAGATGCCAGGGGCAAGCACAACGTAGTTGAATTGACGTGGTAGGTAGTTGACCCCATGACGTGGTATGGACGTTCGTAGAAGATTACGGATGAATTTTCGGTGAGGAAAAAGTGATGACATAAAAAAAGAGTGACGCAAATTTAAGATGGCGGCCGTAATGATCCACGTATGTGGCTTGAGGTACCCTAGGAGGTGTTTGAAGAAGAAAGACTACGAGTGAATTTTAGCGAGAAAAATGACGTCATAGGAAACGTGGTTGAGCGAAGATGTGGTGTGGAAATTTCCATCACGTGACAGCAGAAGATAGAGTTGGCAAGATGGTGAGGTTAGCTGACAGTGTTTGTACAGATGATGATTGACAAATTACTGATGATGTAATCTAAGATGGCGCCTGGAAAGGTCATTCCTCTATAAGATGAGGAAAGAAAAAGATACAGGGTTGCCAACCAAATGTATGAAAACAAATTAGCAAGACAGGCTTGCCAACCAAATGAATGAAAACAAAGGAGCAAGACAGAGTTGTTAACAAACATAAATAAAAACAAGCGAATAAAACAACCGAGTTGGAAACAACATTCAAGAAAAACAGAAAGAGCCAACAGGTTGAGGAACAACGAGCGAAGTTGGAAACAAATCCCTGGACATGGAAAGAAAGAGACAACAAATGTTGAGAACAAACTCAGACAGGTTTATGAACAACGAGCAAAGTTGGAAACAAATCCTTGGTCATCGAAAGAAGGAGACAGCAAATGTTGAGAACAAACTCAGTTGAAAAATGGAGAAGAGAACGAATAAGTACGGGTTCTTCCTTTATTTTTTTTGTAAAAATATGTACATTTGTTTAGTTGGTATGCTTCTAACACCGTATTTTTATTTTCCAGGTTTGGCTTCCTGAAATAACTTTGAAAAGTTAGTTTAGTTAGTTAGGTAAAGATGCCTCTCTGAAGAGGGGTACAAAGGGTTACGCCCTTTCTTTCCTAAATCTAGCTTGTGATAGTGGTAATATTGACTTATTTGCTAGTATCGTGTGGAGTCGTTTTACTATTATGTGCTCTAGTACCTTACCTAGTGTAGATGTTAGCTGAATAGGTCTATATGATCCTGGATTTGTTGGGTCTTTATTTGGCTTGAGGAATGGAATCATGAGAAACTTTGAATTGAGGCGGATATAGTCCAGCTCTGAGAAGGAACGTATAAAGAACAGCCAGTAGTTCGAAAAGAATCGTAGGTCCTTCCTTGATATGACGATATGTAATATTGTCTGGTCCGGGTGCAGTGCTTTTCTTGTGGCGAACGATTGAACGTATTTCCTCTTGTGTTATTGCTTCATTCAGTAGTGTATTGGGCATGTCATTAATGTCACGTTCGTTTGATTTGTGCTTATCATCGTTGGCTATTATTGTCGCTTCTACATTTTCGTGGAATGGTAATGTGAATGTGTTTTGGGGTGAATAAACCTTTTCAAAGTGAGATGCAAACGCATTGACTTTCTCATGATCGGTTTGTGGTGCTTGCTGATTGTGTATAATAGGATACGTTGTTAGTGTGGTTGTGCCTGTAAGCCGGTGAAACTTTTTCCAGAACAGTGTCGGATTTTTAGTTTGTTCTAGTTTAGTGCATGCCCTATTCCACTCTACTCGTTTGTAAGCGATTATGTAGTTCCTGACCATCCTTTGGTATCTTCTTCGCAAGTTTAGTACTTATTCACTTCTGGTTCTTTTGTATTCGTTATACAATTTTCGCACCTGTGTTGCGTATGCAACATAGCGAGGACGTTGTCGTGGTTTGTAGGGTTGGACTTTTTTCGTCGGAATGCTTGAAGTGCAAGCGTCTTGGATACTTGTTTGTAAAAAGTCAGTTACTTATATGGCATCATGTATGGAGTTGGGGATAGGAGCGCATGAAAGTTTGTTTGTTAGTTCTGTTCTATATCTGTTCCAATCAGCTCTAGAGTAGTCAACTGCTGTTTTCTTGGTGGTATCCGTATTATTATTGCTGATGGAGTGTGTTTGAAATTCAAGCAGAACTGGTAAGTGATCACTTCCAATATCATCCAGAACTTTAACGTTAACCTTGCCTATGATTGTGGATGATACAAGCACGACCTCAGGAGTAGTATTGCTTATAGGTCTTGTGTGTTGAGGGAGATCCAGCATGTGGGCGCTTGTGTTGGTATCGATCATCGATCTGAAATTTGTTCGTTCTTGAGCACTGCGACTTTGGAAGTTAATATCGGCCATAATAACAAATGTATCTGACAGATATTGAAAAAATGGAAAAGAATTGGATGGTGAGGTCTGATGTAGATTGTGGCTAAGGTGAGAGTAAATTGTGCGAGATATACAGTTGTAGTTAAATTCTGGTATTTGTAGATCGGTTTTTGGTAGATGAGGTTTAGCTGGTATATGTTTCTTATAGCCTATCATTGTATCACCAGATGCTCGCTGTGCAGTCGGAGGCCCATCGTGTTTACTGTATAAATATAACTTGAGAATAGTCTGATCTCTAGAGTGTAGTGCAGTTTTATTTAAGAGAAAACAATCTACATTGTAGTCTGCCAGAAGTTGAATAAATAAAACCTTGTGTGTCTTGAGAGATCGGATGTTTAAGAACAGAAAATGGTAGGAACAATCCCTTGACCTATTATTATAATACTACGTCTAGGGTGCATACTGCCCGTTTTTTTCCATTGTTGCGCATGTCCTACCCTGCCAATTGAAGATTGAAGTCAGGAGCCTCGGCTCGAAACTTTTATGACTAGCAGAGTGTAGACATTGGATGGATGGATGGACAATCAATTATACTACAAGTAGGTTAAGTTTGATAGTCTGAAGGGAACTTAGTTTTACACATAATTTTAGCACTTAATTTAAAGAAGGTATTATAAACACATTCTTTACTCTACGGAACCCTTTAGGTGGTTATTTACACCCAATATTTGTAAAGGTAGGATAAACAAATTAAGTTTGATACAACATACATTTACATTCCTATCATATTACTAGTCTAAACGCAACACTTTATTTCGATATTAGAATACTTTTTAATAAGGTAGCTTTAATAGTAAGGGAAAAATGTATCTTATTTACAAAACGCTAATATAAGCTTTCTTGAAAATCACTTAAGATTATGTTTTAACTTTTTACTCAGAAGATGGCAGCAGTGGAAAAAATTGATTGGTTGCTTCAATCATTAATTGAGCTGAACTTGTTATGTGAAAACATGACCTATTATTTCTTCATGACGATAGTAAAAATGAAGAAACTCCTTATCAGCATTGATTATCGAATCTGTATTACCTATGCTCCACGTTTTCCATACTCAGTAATTGAAGATAATGTAGAAAAAAATGCACTTGTGTTTATAGTGCCTGACGTATCCGGCCACGATGACATTATAACTGACGAAGGACTTCCGCCGTTGAATCCGGCCACGATGTCATTAGAACTAAGGGAGACTTCCACCATTGGATACGGCTGAGTACATACAAAAAATGTCATTTTCATTTCTACCTTTTCAGTTGATGGAAAATATAATTTTTATGTTTGAATCGATGAAGAGCAGATCAGTTAGGTAATATATGGAAATATCATAAAAAATATTTTACATCATTCATTTACAAGCTGGAATCAGTCGCTTGACAGTCTATTTACTGTTTGTAACTTCATACGCCGTTTTGAAAATGCAGGGAATGGTATTACATCGATTGAATATTATCGAATGGAATAAGACTCAAATTGGAATAAGACAGAAATTTTAGAATCAGTCGTCGAAAGTCTACTTAGTGTCTATAACTTGATGCATCGTTTTTGAAAATGCAAGGAATGGCATTACATCGATTGAATATTATCGAATGGAATAAGACAAATTGGAATAAGAGAGAAATCTTAGAATCAGTCGTTCGACAGTCTATTTACTTTTTATAACTTCATGCACCGTTTTAGAAATGCAAGGAATGTCATTACATTGATTGAATATTATCGAATGGAATAAGACTGAGATTGGAATAAGACAGAAATCTTAGAATCAGTCGTTTGACAGTCAATTTAGTGTTTATAACTTCGTATACCGTTTTGAAAATGCAAGAAATTGTATTACATCGATTGAATATTATCGAATGGAATACGTCTGAAATTGGAATAAGACAGAAATTCTAATATCATTGAAAATGTAATAGAATATGAATAATAATTGATGGTTGACTACACTGCAGGTATGTTTAAATACTAATAATAATACCGGCTGATACTGTACAGCTCAATGCCGTAATTATGGTCTAAAAAAGAGGAACTGATGGCGAGGATGGAAGGTTTAAGAAATGAAGGAACGTACGGGATATTTTTTCATATTTTCACACCTTCGAATGGGAACGTAACAAACTAAGTTGTTTAACCCTCCTTTTTCGAAATTACGAGAGGAGGTTCTACTAGTACGGTTAGTTAGTATTATAACTCGTGTGTAAATATTCATATATATATATATATATATATATATATATATATATATATATAT
>JAGDQP010064828.1:0-11511 GCA_022664845.1 Lepisma saccharinum | reverse complement strand
CACATTTCTCTTTGGTTAGTCGTATTTTCTATTATTTGCATCGCAAAGTTTTGTTTCGATTTTCTAACTAACTGCGTGCATTTGTTTCGTAAGATCCGAAATGTTTTAAAGTGGTTCTGCATATTTTCATTGTTTCTTCTTCGGGATCTTATGTATCTTCTGAAGGAAGCATCACGTGCAGACATGACTACGGATCTGTTCGTTTATCCAAGTACATGGAGGTGGGGGTGGGAGACGCGTCTAGTGAGGAGAGGGGCGTGTTTGTTTAGTATTTTCATTAGTGAATCGTTTAGAAATTGTAACTGGTACTTTATTGAGATACTATTATGCATTAAATTCCAGGGGACATTTGATACGTCAACACGTAAAGCAGCGTCATTAATTTTAGAGAAGTCTCTATAGGTTATTAATTTTGATATGCGCTTACTTTCGAATCTTAGAGAGTAGCAAGCAAATATCATATCATGGCGTGATATTCCCGGTATAGAAAGTTGCCCGTGATGGAGAATTTTCTGAATGTTATTAGTCTAAATCACGTCTAAGAGGGTCGCAGAAGTAGGTGTGTGAAAGGTGGATTTAAGGGAGACATAGAGAGACCCAGAAATGGTATGATATCACGAAAAGTTTTGCTTTCTTTTTTTCAAAGATGTCATGTCGACATTCATATCACCAAAGATTAGGGCGTGTTCATAAAATGGCAAAAGCTGTGAGATTTCATCTACAAAGTTTTGGAAGTGAGCCCGGGGGGTAGATCACGCTGATTAGAACAGGTTGGTTGAGGATCCGACATTCTAATATAATGTACTCTGAGCTAAAGTCATTTTCAGGCGGCAACATGGCGAGAATTTCTGCTTCGATATGTTCATTGATATGTATCGCAGCTCCGCCTGCTCCTTTTCAGAATCCTATCCTTTCTAATTAGAGTAAACCCGAGTATATGATAAAGATCTTCACTTAAAGTTGGCTTCACCCAAGTTTCGCTAACGAGAATGAAATGTAGGTAACTTTGGGGGAGGATTATTTCTTGAAACTCGTGAAATGTACTCAGGTTTAAGTAAATGACATTCAGTGAATGTCCCTGAGGAACTCTCTCGAGTTCCGTTTTTAACAATAGTGCGGTGGTTAAAAAAGTTGCCGGGGTGGAAGAAGGCAAAAAAAGGTCAGTGCTCCTGCTTGGTGAAACTGGAATTTGTGGAAATGTATGGAAGGCTTCTCGAGTCGGTGTTTCTGGGTATTGTACTGGCCCGCAGGATCACTTTTGCCATGGGCCCACTAAGGGGTCACCATGACGGGACTTCTGGCTATTCTAAGCCACTTTCGTCCTGATTTCCATGAAAATGCGTTAGAACTTATTAGATGTTTAATTTGAATAAAAGAACTGGGTGTTTCAAACTCTGTTTCTATATCCGTATTATTCATATACTGCATAACAATAAAATAATAATAAAGAGAGAGAGAGAGAAAGTTAATTTTGAGTTATATACAAACTTACCATCACTCGACGATGAAATGTATTTACTGGATAGAAGATTAATGATGTAACACACTATTGTGGAATAAAGTTTTTTACTATCTTGGAAGAATATAACCTGTAACACACACACGAGAGAGATTGATATTTTTGTATGTACAGCCCTCTTAATAAATGATAACCGGCACACGCTATGACACATATATATTAATTCACACACACAAAAACACCCACACCAACACAAACACACAAATACACACATAGTGATGTCACTGTTTCGAAATCATTTCTTGCAGAGTAAATATAAGGAGATGCTTCTTGGTTTTCTCCACAGTATTTCATGGCGTCACTTCCTTTCCTGTGTGGTATGTTCATTTGTCATAACACGTTTTGTATTTTCAATTAAAACAAAAATAAGTCCGTTCAGAGACCACGAATTCCTTTGTCCATAGCGTTCTTTCACTTGCTGAAGTAGTTTCAACCGTTTTGCTGTCAGAGATTCGGTTAACAGAATACCTGAGATTTTCAGTTTTCTTTTCGCTCGCCATATTACATCCTTATCACGGTAGGCAACAAAGCGAATGATTATAGCCCGCTTACCTTGTTGTACCATCTGAGCTGCTGTCCTATTTCTTTCCCGAACACCAAGGCGATGAACACGATCAATCTTGTCTGGAAGATCTTTATCCAGTTTTGTCACGAAGCACACCAAGCAGTCTTCATCAGATCTTCTCTTGGAACTTCTTTCACTCCATGTAGAATGAGACAGTTGCGGCTACTATATTGTTCAAGTTCGTCCAGGGACAGGACTCCTCTTGTTTCTGCAGGCTGAAGGTGGCAGTCGCTTAATCGTCCTTTAATTGAGACAGATCCTCCTTAATAACTGTACGTTCTCCTGATATGTCGCTTAAGGTTGCTGCTGCTGTTTCATCCACCTTTTTGCTTGCTGAGGAACTTGTATCGAGCGATGCAAGAGCCTGAGTGAGTTTCTCTTGAAGAACGTTGACAGTAGATTCCAAGCTTTCACATCGCTTGTTTAAGTCCTTGTTTTTCATGCTGGTCATTTTTGTCCTTTTTATTTGTAAACACTGCGTATAACACTAGAGGACGCGAGGAGAAGCATTGATATTGTTAAATACGTGATCTTGTATATATTTTAGCTGATTTTGGAACCGAACACGTGAATATGTTCTAGTTTAAGCATTTATTGCAAGTATTGAAAGGTTATGAAATTCCTCCGAAACTACGCGTGGCTCCACTCGTCCGCCATGACACGCATTTTAGTGCACGTCTGTATGTTAAGTAATCTGTTATTTTCTAGATCCCGGAAAATTTCTCATTTACAATACCTTCCAACCCGAAGCACTTGGAAGTTACTATTAATTAGGATGTGAAGTGTGATAAACAAGTGAAGCCTATAACAAATGGTGAAGTGCATTTAAGTAAGAAGCTGAAAGGTTTTCTTGGACATCGATCTACTGAGAAGACTGATTAAAAGTTTCAAATTATTCCGGTGGACCTTCAATTTAACAAGAGGCTGTTGAAAAAAAAATTGGACCTTTTTTTTCGGAGCAATATCGGTTGAGGGAATTAAAAATAAAACTAGCCAAATCTTCCATATCATAATGTAATCCAACATAAGTATAATTATAATAGCAGGGCTGGGAAAAACATTAAAAAAAAGCCAACATATGTTTAAAACCTGAATTTTATGTTTCTTGTTTTAAACACGTTTTTTTACAGACTGCAAAAGAAAACAATGTTTAAAATGTTTAAGACATTTAAAACGTTTTAAACATTTTCTTAAAAATAAAAAATTGGTAGTGGTTATGATAGGTACTCCATCTGCAGTAGGATCTATAACGTTTCAATAACGCTTCCAGTCTATTCCTAAGCATTTACTAGAAATTGTAGGTCCTGTTTTACTAAATTTGATGAAATTTGCCATTTATTAAAATTCAATGACAAAGCTATTTATTGTATAAAAGGTAAAATGGTAAATGTATACTCTGTACAATGCGCACGCGCCGTGAACGGCGCATGGGGGATGGGGAGATATTATATTCTACATATTCTCGACCAACGGCACGAAATGAGGTGGGTTGGTCAGTCCCACGCTCGGCTGCCTTTACCTCTCAAAGTGTCCAGGAATACCAAGGACACTGTGGTAGTCAATTTGATATAAGGCTGAGTATATCTCAGAGTGCCAGCCATGGGAACAATGAAGGAAAATTCTAAAGTGTTCTGGCTAGGATTTGAATTACAGTTCTTGAAATGTTCTCTCGTTTGGGCAACAAACAAGACCTGCCATTTCCTTTTTACACACCCTATATTTGGCTTTTACGGTTGTTTTTGGAAGGATTAACTTTAATAAAGTGTGTTCAGATTAAATCCTCTTTTCCCTCCTATGCAACCCACTGATAATGAGTCTATAAACGAACAGCAAAGAAGCAGAGTATGTAGTGCTGTAAAAAAAAATATATTTTTTTTTCAGTCCATTTTCGTGTTTTTTATGTCTTCTTTTAGCAAAGCAAGTATTTAATGATTTAGTCTGCAGGTAATCAATGTAATCAGCAGGAGTGGATTTAAGCTTTCACACATTGATCCCAATTTACTATTGGTTTGTTTCCCTGCAGCCTTACGAGGCAAGTGATGCTATTATGTATGTATTCAATGCCAGATTGCTATACTTCCTATATCTGCGCCCTGACAAACATAAGGGAACTAAAAGCATATGGACTGAAGTTATTTGGTATAGTTTGTAATAAAATACTAATAAACCTCCAGGGAACTGAAGAAATATTTTCAATTATAGAAATGTAAGTTGATAGAGATAAATACAACTTCGGAGACATCTTTACTGTAAACTGAAGAACTATGAATTCTAACCGAAACATGCTCTCATCCCGTATATACAATACGTTTATTTCTAATTACGGTATAATTCAATGAGGATAACTATTTTTGATCATAATTACTGTCCACAAAAATCAATTATCTTTAGCTCAAAATTCCGAGAAATAACCTGCTTCTATTCAAAGACAGAGAAATATGTTTGCGTTTACTACTACATTGGGGTTTACTATGAAAGCTCGATGGCATTGCCCTACCATGCTCCGGACTCATGCCTTACCCCATATACTACTGTATGTAAATATACACAGATAGAGACAGTGTAACACAAAATATTTTGTTACATGCTATGCATATTTCAAAAGAGATGTATAAATGCATAATGAATACTCTTATAAACAAGCAACTACATATATGTTTCTTCTAATGAGTCTGTCGCAATAGGACTCTGAGAAGTATTATTTCAAAGCATATCATAACGTAGGTACGTCCCGCGGCTACCCACGCGTTTTTTTGAAAGTATAGGAATGGCTATCGGCACGGAACACTATGGAGGACATTTGAAAAATTGAACTTTAAAATAGGATGGCAACGCTGACACTTGGGTGCTTGGGTATAGGGAACAATCACAGTATGTTCCGCTTCTGTCGAATGTGTATACTCAAGTCTCAAAGCTTGGTGCAGATACGTCGAACTGAATGGAAGTAGTAAATATTTAATTTTTAAAGTAGATTCGCAACACTGTCAACTGTGGAATTTGAAATACTTTGATGACTCGTCCCAGTACGTCAATACAAAGTCTGATCGTAATACGTTTCAACGATATGGAAGCAATTAAACATTTTATTTTCTGAAATTGGTTGGCAACACTGAGAACTGTGGCGCCGGAAGTACCCACATGAACTCTTCCAGTGTCTAATGTACATGTCAAATTTGGTGTAAATCAATGCGGATACGTCCAACGGTAACAAATATAAAATTTTTAAGCTATGTTTGGGGCAGATACGATATGGAAGACTTTCTTTAAAAAATGATTTTTTTTAAAAAAGTTGGCAACACTCAGAACTGAGCAACCCGTAATATCTCACTTGAACCAAACAATATTGTAATATAGGGTTTAATTATGTTAGATTACTTCTTAATTATCTACATGAAAGTAATTATTGCTTAAAGAGACGTTACCAGCATTACAAATTACTGTCTTGAAAAAAAAAAGAAATTAAAAAAAAACGAGAGTTCGTTATTTTTAAAGGAAGGGAAGTGTTAGAAAAAACAAAAGTTTATTTTTTCCTATTTACAACACCAAGCGTATATAAGAAGTTGTACCATCCAGGAGAAACTTCAAGCACCGAATAAGAAATGATTATTAAATCTACACGGTTAGTCACTCACTGCTGTCCGTTTCCTCATAAACATAAGAGAAGAGATATAGCAATGTAATCATAGAAACGAATACATCATCATGAAGTTTTCGTTTTCCTGGTAGTTTCTGACAATAAATAAAAGAAAAAAATTGAAATATGAACATCTTGTTTCATTTTATTCATGGCGAAATAATATATTCCGCTTCTAGCAGTCAACCGATAAAGAATAAATGGAAATAACGCATTGTATGTCCCCATTTGTATGCTTGCGGCGTCATAATACTGATTATTTTGGAAACTAGCTTTCATTCGGGACCAATTACATACGTTTTAATGATAAAAACACACAATTTCGTACTGTTAAAATAATACTTTCAAAGAAGAAAAAATAAAAATAAAATGTTTTAATCACGAATTAAAAAAAATCGTTTAAAACAAATGTTTAAAATGTTTTAAACAATCGCCTCTGTTTAAAAAATTTTGCTTTAAACATTCCAACCCTATATAATTGAAGCTAACGTTAATTATTCGTTGTCTTTGATTCCACAAATATTTTTACGTTACTGTACATTTGTTATTCGGCATCACTGTAAATCAGTATTATGTTGTCACCATGGTGTATGTGAATTGCCACATTAAGTTAACTTTTATTAATCACGTGATGAAAACAAGAATTGAGATTGATGGCTTACAGATCGAATCGACAATATCTTTGTTCTGAGTGCTTTGGTTGGTTTCCTCAATTTAGAAGCCTTATCAATAATTACAAATCATTGTTAAAGCCTCGTCACATTCTTGTCCATATATATTTTTATGTCGACTTTCACTTTAAAAGTAGAATAGAAGAACAGATTAATAGCACATGTTGGACGAAAATTGTAATGGTAATATTTTGAGTGGTCTCCATGAAGATGATGGCAATCTTGATTCTGATTATGTACTTACCTTTGTCACACCTGGGACTTTGGAAGCTCAGCTATTCTTTATCCACTTGATAGAGCAGAGTTAATGAAACTGCCCAATCTACTGTTACCTACTAACTTCTTAGGAGAACGTTTGAAATTAGTGTAATCAGAGTTATCACTATGTAGCTATTTTAACCTAATCCAACCTTACCTTCTCAAACCTATCGTATCCTAACTTAATAATTAGTTGGCATGGAATTACGAGCTATTTGAAAATGATGTGGTCGGAATTATATATGCGATTTACCTATTCAAATCTAACCTTCACTTATCTAGTCAATCTGTCCTCACCTAATAACAAGACAACAGGGAAGTAGAAGAAATTAGAAATTATGTGATTTAAATTGACACTGTGATGTATTGAGGGCTCGTAATTAACTTTTGGTAGCATTGACCTACAAGGCCAATGTATGTTTTTCTTCACTGATCCTACAAAAGTCTTACTGACTCTTTTTCAGATCAGTAAATAATTATAATCAGCTTATTTTTTAGTCCACTTTATTATATTAATTTACGTTACAGGCCTATATAGTATACCAAATACGAAAAAGTAAGTATAGTCTTGTAATAATTATGTTCATGCTTAACTAATAGGAATGTCTGATGTTTGAATTATCACACTTCGCTTTCATTACAATACCTGTCTTTTTCGGAAGAATCTGCTAGGAGTCTGAGGCCGTAGTGAGAAATATTGGGACGTATGGCTCTTTTTCCTTTATATATAAAGAAGGATATTGCCGGAGCAACGGCATAATAACACAATATGGATTCAGTGATAAGGCGGCGTATCCGCGTTGCATAAAAGTCATGTTTCCTGTCTCCGGCACTTGCGCCTGAGGTGTTGATCAGATGGTATGTTAGTTCCTAAGATTCTGCGATTTCACTAGTTTCGTTTTTTGTTTTTGAAAACAAAACGCTTTCATAAAACGTTAAATACAGCCTACAGATATATTTATTTATATATTGAAATTTTAGAAAGCATTAGTCTACAGGACTACAAACACAATTTAGTTGCTGGCCCCTTGGAAAAGTTTTACTGGTCGTCGGCCAGTGGACCACTGATAATTTTGAGACCTGGATGTACTGTTTAAAAAATGGTCGAAATTATCGCTGTCTGTAAACCGAAAGATTAGATTAATAGGTAAATAATGAGAAAACAAAGAAAATTCGTAGAGCTTTTATTTTTCCAACCCACCATTTCAACAGTGTCCTTTTTTAAAAAATCTTGCTCTCAGCCACAAAACAAGATTTTGAGTGCCTGTTACGAAATAGAATAACACCCTAATTAACAGGCAGGAGAGTAACAGTTTGTCTAAACCTGTATATTTTGTCTTTTTATGTACACTTAAACCAAAGTTTAATAACTATTGTTTCTCCTTTTTACCCACCATTCTGCGCCTCTTTCGTCTAACTCTTAAACTGACTTTTTCTTTACTTGTCTTGCCTTAACATTTACACGCATGATACCGTTTCTTATCACACGTTTGCAAATACATATAAATATGCAGAAAAAGAAGTTTAACCTCTCCTCTGTTCTTTTGTTAACCTTTCTTTCTAAAATGCTTCGTTCTTTATTGAGTGCCTTTAAAAAAGAGGGGGGCGAAACTAAGTCAAAGCAGGCTTGCGGGGCAGGAGCAGAGGGTAAAGACTTTGGCGAAGGATATAAAAAGCCCATAAACCACTACTCATTCTATCCGTGATCTGAGGCACAAATATCCCTCTGCTATAAACCCCAAAAAACCCTGGAGGAAGGAAGATGAGCGGGGTTTGGGGTGAAGCAGAGAAAGAAGGCCGAGCAGCATCCAATGCAGTAGAAGATATCCAGAGCCAAACGCCAACGTTGAGACTTCCGATTTGCATACGAAAAGGCAAACGAGAATACATAAGTAGCAACGCTGTACCGGTAAAGAATGCACGGACACTACAAATCGACAAATACCATTGTTTAGTACGTAGCTTTTTTTTCTAGCTTTTATTAGAAGGAATAGATAATATCTCAATTTATATTTTATGTTGAGAAAAAAAGGACCATGTAATGAAATAAATTTTTTAAGGTTTTACTATGATATGTACCTCGATCAATTTTCGAATACAAATAGATGTTTAGAATATATGAAAAGAATATGTGTGTTATGTAGCTACTGTTTTTTAGGGAAATCTGGTCATCGTATCATGAAAAACAAGTTTTCGTAACTGGACAACATGATAAATATTTTCTTTTAGTATTTAGTTAGGAACAAATTCAGTTTAGAATATTACTTTCAAAACCACTTAACCTTACCTGGGATATATTTAAAACAAAGCCAACTTCCACTATGAACTAAGCTAATCTAATGAATGAAGAATACGAAGGGAGAACCAATTAAATTGATACAAAGATATGATAAAAACCGTGCTTATCTACAGGTAAAGATAACCGTCAGTAACTTGTCGTGACTGAGGGAAAAAATTCAAGAGTAACATGTCCGGTCAAGACTTACTGATTACAAGCAGTCTCTGTGTAACATCACCATGATTGGTGCACCAAAGATGGTCAAGTATAACACTAAAATCACTGCCCATAAACGGCAGCGCATGCTTCAGAGAAACATAATGAAAAAGCTGAAATAGGAAGAAGTTTAGCATTACAATAAATCTTACATAAGAAATTAGTAATACTCTTACAAAGAAAGAATCAAGCAACAAAACAGAAAATTTATGCAAGAAGTAACAACCTTCCTACTTTCCAGAAGTTTTGTCGTTAAATATGATATCAACATTTCCAATTCAAAGATGGAGACTAAATTCCAACAGAGTTTTTAAAAAAAATGAAAACGTGAGATTGTGATGTAATTTCATTGTTTTCTGAAATATTTTGAGCATTGCAAGTTGAGAAGAGGAATGAATAATCAAATACGTGTCACGTTAGTGGCGTTTCAAAAACCCGAGTACAGAGGAAAGTAACTGTGTTCGAAAGTTTATTTGCTTGGTCAGCAAAAGTTTCACGTATTGAATTCACATAAGTTTCTCCCTTGTACCCTTCAATTGGAATCCAAGATGTTGTCCCAAACAGGATAATTCAACTCGTGACAGCAAAATGTTAATTTTTTAGGTTTAAAATATATATATATATAAAGAGTCCTTGCAATTCCGCTCAGTCCGTCCGTCTGTCGTGTCCAAAATAGATCTCAGGAACTACAAGATGTAGAGATGTGATTTACATGGCGTTTAAAGAGGTGTGACTAGCCTAGCGCAGAGTCGTTGAACCGGTTGATTGATGCCGTGAATCAGTGTTGCTAACCCATTTCTTTAAAAAAATCAATTGTTCAAATTAGTTCTATTTCCTTATACTATACCTATCTATCTACACCAAAATCGACATAAATATTATTCGTCACAAAAAAAAAAGAAAAAACACTGTAGGTGTCAACGTCCTTAAACACGCCAGTTATCAGTGTTATCAAATGATTTCGAAAAATATTTTTTTCAAATTGGTTTCTTACTGTTAGACGAATCAGTATCAACGTGTCAACAGCATTATTAAACACAACAGAAAAAATACTTAGGGTATTCCTTCCCTAAACATCACAGTTGTCAGTGTTACCAACCTATTTTAAAAAATGTTAATCTTTGTATCGCTTAGATACTATCAAAGGCCTTCGCTAATGTTAGTAAAACCACAGTGCTTGTTTTATTTCCTTAATTTGCTTCTACTACGCAATTGAAAATTAACTTCTAATAATATTGTCTCCATCTGAGGTGCTTATTTAATTTACTGTATAAAATTAAATAATATGGAACAAAATAGGGTTTCAACCTTCGGTAAAGTGGCCAAGGGTTGCCACGCTCGCTTTCTGTTCTCGTGGTTAAAGGTTCAAGTTCAGCTGCAGTCAATTGAACGGAGTGTTTCGGAGCTAACTTTAGCAAAACTATAGGTCAAGCCCTTAGAAGTTCACTTACTCGTTTAAGACCTTAATAGCAATGCAAACAAATAATAGTGTTGACTAATGATGTTAACACAGTAAACTGTCTATGGAAAATGAATATTATTCTGCAGAAAATCCGTCCTGGTACCATTCGTAAACACTGAGCTATTTTGTTGGGTATTTTAAATAATTTCATGATCATTTTCAGTAAGGTTATTGACATTATATTATTTATAAACTAAACAAAAAGTAATTCGCATAATCAACGAGTACTTGCAGGGCAAAATCTAGGGTTCCATTTTTGTTACTGACCGTAAAACTTTGATGAACAAGACATTGAACTACCATAAGAATAGGCAATGATGCATATAAAATTCGTAGCACTGTAGAAGTAAACAAATGAATGTAAAACCCAGCGACATGATACTTTGAAAATATAAACTTTTCAGGACATATTAAAAAAAAAACAAGAAACAAACAAATTATAAGAGTTCTGTATCCAAGAAGCATAACATATTCAGAAAACGTGCAAGATAATCATAATATACTTCTGAATATGAAGAAATATTAAAGCGTCTTGTGTACTTTGGTTTATAAAATTACTTTTTAAAGACTATCTGTATACACTGCATTCATATGATGTCATGACAATTCTGGTTTTGTTTACTTTGTAGAATTTAATTTAAATGTGCTTTAAAGCACTAGGAAATCGGCATTGTCTTCGATAACTCACATTTTATTAGATAGACTTACACTATTGTGATTTTCAGTCTCCTATGTACGAGGAAATTACAGTGGCTGTTATGCTAGAATCATTCAAATTTAACATTCGTTTCTAATCAAATATGTATTTATAATAATGCTAATTTTACATAAGTTATATTTCGAAGTACTATCAGTCATGGTCAATTATTTTCTTCATTGCTCCTGAAGCATCTTTAAACAACTTTGAA
>JAGDQP010064827.1:0-11511 GCA_022664845.1 Lepisma saccharinum | reverse complement strand
AAAAGGATTGAAAACTGAATTTTATATAACACGCATTGTTTTGTAATCTTAAGGGATAAAAATAAAAACATTATGCTTTGCCTTGTACAAAGGTGTCAAATGGTATAAAAAAGTTACTAGATACATACTAAAAGTATTGAAAGCTCAATTTTGTATAACACACACAGTTTTATAACATTATCAGATTAAAAATAAAAGCATTATGCTTTGTCTTGTACAAGGGAATTACAAATCAATGCTAAAAATCTACTACATAATACTAAAAATGATTGATTCAATTTTATATTACATACTTTATTACACAATTATAATAATAATAATAATAATAAAGAGACGTAGTTCTAAAGATGTATATAAATAACCTGAAGCAAAACCTTTCCGGTACATTGCCAGTGAATCCATGTTCCTGATCGAGTGAGGAAGACTGTTCCAAAGATTACAAGAGGAGACTATGAAATATTTAGCGAAATTTTTTAAGTTATGCCGTGGAATTGAAAGAAGGGTAGTTTTGCGATATCTCGTGTTAAATTTATAAAAATCGCATAATTACTGGAAACGTGAAAAAAGATGGACTGGGTCCTTGTTTTACAGCACTGTGTTTAGGAGTATAAGCTTGTGGGACTTACGACGTTCATGTAAGCGGGGCCATCCTAATTTATTAAAGTACGGCGAAAGATGATCAAAGTATCTTAAGTCAAAAATGAAACGAACGCAGGCATTTTGGACATGTTGCAGTCGTTTGACTAGCTCATTCGTAAGGTCTGAGTAAACTACATCACTGTAGTCAAGGTGTGACACTGTGACAGTACCAACATCCTAGATAGAGAAAATTGAACCGACATAGGCAAGAATATTTTTATCCGACGTAATGAGTACAAAGATGCAAAAGCTTTGCTACTTATATGGTTAACATAATATTTCCAAGATAAGTTATGATCCGGTATTGAACCAAGATCTTTGACTGTGTGCTAGCGTTTCACAGTCAATACTGCCACTAATATACTTGGAAGCTAAGAGCATAGCTTGGGATTTTCTTCTGTTGTTTTGATACTCATGCTGTCTTACAAGGAAGTCGGGGAAGTGGTACGCGGGGATCTGCAAGGAAAGGTCAGCCCGAGTACACGTTACATGTGAAATATTTCGCTTGAATAGGGCCTGTTGGGGGCGTGGCGACCATTTGAAAATCCGAACAATGCACGCCCCGAAACACCAGAAAACGTGGACAAAATAGGAAGCTGTATGTCAATGTGTATGAGACTTGGTATATATAGATTTAAAAGTTGGCTGAGTACGAATCTGACATCACATTTGTAAAATTCAAAATGGCGGACACACATTACAATGAAAACAAGCTATTTATCTGAAATTGGGTTTATAGAGATATTCGACGTCGCTAATTATGAATCTGATACCAGAATTATAAAATTCAAAATGGCGAATCCAATATGGCGGACAAAAATTGCAAAAAAAGATGTACATAACGGACATACGTGATGATTACACATGTAGTAGAAAAATACGTATAGTACATAACGGGGCAAGTAGGGGTAGCTGATTCGTGATAATAAAGAGGGAGTTTGTTGTATACAGCAGAGTTTTCAGCTAGAAAATGACGTTTGTCCACGTATAGTGGTGTTTCGAATGGCAGTAAAAAAGTGCGCGTTTTGGATTATAAAATGTGTTATGCTTCCACAACTGTCTTTCTGGTATCACATGATGCCGTTTACACTTTGAACTCTCCCTAGGTATGCACTACTGTGCGTTACATACGTGTAAGAGGATGAGGGAAAGAGTGTGTAATGACTAATTATAATGATAGAGGTCAAAGAAACAGATGTAACGCAGGCTTTTACGACAAAATACATAAGAACATGCAATGCAGGATTCTTTCTGCTTGCAGTTCTGGCAAATGGGCTCGTCGAAAGAAAAATTTGTGTCCTTTACACCTTGAAATGGAACATATGGTACATCAAAAACCGCTTTATACCAGGCATACCCAAACAAGAGGCGATACAGTGTCGATTGAAATTGGTTCAAAATGAGGCTATGAATTTTCAAGACATTGTAACGCCTGTGCAGCAGTGCTTCGTTTCCTGTAAGGAAGGCATGTTCAGTTAACCGTTTCATAAAATCTTTCCACTGATGGAAACAAAACACATCCAGTGGTTGTATGAAAGCAGTGGAACCTGGTGGAAGGATTTTTGATGCAATCGCAACACTTTCATCTTGGTAGTGTCTTTGACTTTTGAGCACTCCAGGCATCACCAATTACAACAGCCTCCTTTGCTGGAAACTTCTCTACGTTTGGTTTGAGGACATTACGGAAGAAATCGCCCACCAGTTCCTTATTTAACTTGCCGGATTGCGAGCATTGAATGACAAGGTTCTGGTAATTGGGAAGTAATGGATCCGCCATTTTGAATTTTACAATTTTGGTATCAGATTCATAATTAGCGACGTCGAATATCTTTATATACCCAATTTCAGATCCATAACTTGTTTTTTTTTGTAATTTGTTTCCGCCATGTTGGATCCACCATTTTGAATTTTACAAATGTGATGTCAGATTCGTACCCAGCCAACTTTTAAATCTATATAGACCAAGTCTCATACACATTCAAACCCAGCTTCCTATTTTGTCCACGTTGCATTATTCGGATCTTCAAATGGTCGCCACGCCCCCTACAGGCCCTATTCAAGCGAGATATTTCACATATAACGTGTACTCGGTGTGACCTTTCCAACGATATATAATACATTCTGATCCCCGCGTACCACTTCCCCGACTTCCCTTGTTAGTGACCATCTTACTAAACTTTCTGAATCTTGATTCACTTTATTTATTGCTTGATGCAACTCTGATGGCGAGGAAGAAATATAAATTTGAAGATCATCGGCATAAAGATGGTAACGGCAGTACGTTAAGGGATCCGATATGTTATTGATATAAAGTGCAAACAGAAGAGGCCTCAAAACACTGCCTAGAGGGACACCGAATGAGTTTGATGTTACAGAGAAAGGTTTGAGTGTTCACGATAAACTAAATAGGAGCGAATCCACGATACGCCTGATTCAGAAAAGTTAAAGAAAACTTTCAATTTAGCCATTAACATATCATAGTCGACAGACTGAACATCTTTGCTATAATCCAACAGAACTAGGATTGCAATTTGTCTATGGTGCATGACCCAACGAAACCTTTGGGTTATTTAGAAACCTCTTAGTAGAAAAGGGTCATTATCGTCCCGGTGACCCTCTTGCTGTCCCGGTAGCACCGCTAGCGTGCTATGGATGTTTTTCCATGCATGGTATAAAGTACAAGGTAAATCGCTTTCAAAATAATGTAATAAAAGGTAAAACAAATTATAGAACTCTTTTTATCGTGTTCTAGATATACAAAACTTGTTATCCAAGTCATCGCGATACAAGGCAGGCTATCGACTTTACTGTTACATCAATTTTCAGTAACAATTTCATGAATATTGTTACGAGATGTACGCTTCTTCCCCCCTCCCACTCCTCCTCCTTTTATGCACACCAACCTGACGCCTATTTCTTTAAAGTTTTTTTTCTTCTTAAAGTTACAAAGTCAAGAAACACATTTTATGAACTGCGAGTGGCGAGACAGCACATTCTCGACAGGCTGCTGTTGGTCAACATTGCATCTATAATGATTTCACTGAATTCAATCAATTGTCGCGTTGTAAAGTGTGCATTCTGTGTTGTTATGTGACTACAGTCACTACACCATTTGAGTACTCTGCTTGTTTAAAAGGGCTAAACTGATTGTAGATCGGAAGTCGTTAAACAATCCTGTTTCTTTTCTTTTCTTATTGAAAAATTTCATTATCAAGCATTTATTGACTGTCAGGGATAGCTGATAACGTTCGCTTAATAACTACTTGCACGAGGTCAGTGGAATCATAATTGCTACATTATGTTTTCACATGTGCGTGGAATAGCTCCAACTCTCACGTTTTAATTCGAAAACAATATTGACTCGCATGTTCAAATACGGGGAAATTCTCAAGGTTGGTTCAGCTAAACTGGAAACAATTGAGGTTTTGTCACGAGTTGAAGCGTACAAATTTAGCTTTATGGAAGAAACAGGTGCTGCTATGATCTCTTAGTGCTCGGTCGTAAGGTGTGTCACAGTAATGCCAACCTAGTCATTTATACGTGTATACCATCTATGTATCTAAATGTGACCATTTCGACAGGTCAATCAATATTTTAGCTACAAATATTGAAAATAGCAACTCAAGACATTTCTGGCCATCTATTGCCTTTAGTTTCCCTACTGTCAAGCTTGTTTTTCTTCTGTAGTTCCTAATTAGTCATGTTGTTGCCTTATAATCATGGTGTGTTGGGATCAATCTCGTGTGACGAAACTTAATGTGACCGTTCCTTCAGACTAGGAATTTTGATAGTGAAGAATAGCTAACCGACATTTAGTACGGTCAGGCTCTGAGGTTTTATGTATTCTAGATTTGTGCCGAATCATTTATTTGAGTTTCGAATTTTTATTTATGACCTTTAGACATCTACGGCTCAGGCCGGGATAGGGAAATGGAAAGGTATCGGCCAGGGCTAAATTGAAGGTACCGTCACGGCATTTGCCTGGTGTGACTGAAGAAAAACCCTGAAAAAAAGCTTAAATCTGAATGGGAATAATTTATTTGTAGGATGTTATGATTTTCAGTTATTACTTAGCCATTTTATTGTGAACAAATAGGCAATTTAGCAATGAATGGTAGCTCAAACCGAAAATTGATACGGTGAAGTTCTGAGTTTTGATTATTGTAGATTTGTTCAGTATTGTGTTTATAGGTGTTGTTTGTTATCAGTTATCTTTGCTGTGAACGAAATAATTACTTCGACAATGAAGGGTAGTTCAAATCGTAAATTTGATACGATCAAGCTGTGTTTTATTTATGCATTAGAGATGTGTTCAAAATTTTGTTCTTAGTTCACATTATTGGTGTCGACAATGCAGTTCCTCAAAAGCAGTAGCATGAGGTTTAAACACTGAAAATTCAAAGAAAACTCTTATTTCCTACTGGCGTTAGAGGCAGTTATTGCCTTAGCCTGTTACATGTCGTAGGGATGGCGTTTCTTGGGAACTATTGTTCCTGGTGCAAGGAAGAAGAACGTTAGATCCAAATTTTTATATACCAGCATTTACCTGGTGAAACAGGGGAAACTTAGGTAAATCTCGCTGGCTTCCCCTTATCGAGACGGGCATAAGCTATAGGACTTCAAACTGCGTACCTGTCCAGTGCTGATCCGAAGTTCGGAAACATACTCGTACGAGTAAATATCTACTAATGGTAATGGATATCTGTGAAGCACTTGTCATCCATATGAAGTAGTTTGTCCGTAAGATGTTTGTCATATTAGCTTTCAATGTTGTCACAAGAACAGATAGTACAGTATCAGTTTTAGTCATTTCATGCTAAAGAAAATGATACTAGATACAGTTTCAAATTGTGGAGATATTTTGAAAATACTGCACACAAATGTTTAAATAAAAGGTCACGGCAGAGTAGTTGTTCTGTTGTATTGAACTTACTTAAACTCTGGAACACCTCAATGCTAATTTTCAACGGTTTGAGAGGTTAAATTGGGAATTAACTGATAGGCACCCGGGTTTTCTAGAGAACATGCTTGGAGCTGCGAAGCTGATTTTATTCCTAATATTGCTATTGTTGCTAGTTTAGGTTGTAATTATGTTTAGGGTAAGATGATAAATGTCTTTCAGTGTTATTCGTGTGTGTATTCGGAGCAGGAACTCATTAATTAGCCAGGCCAGTTCGCACGCTAGTTAATTACGCAAATGGGTGTGAGATCGCCGACTTATATATAACACACGGTAGTCAGCAGGGATGATGAGGTATATCTTGCTTGCTTTAGCTTGCTATGAGTGAATAATAATTTTAAGCAAATTATGTAAATATTCTTTCCTAAAATATCTTATTGTTGTAATTTCATTGAAATAACCAGTTTCAAATAGAGAAGAAAATGACAACATATTGAGTTGAAGTGTACAGTGAATTTATTTTTAGCTCATTTAGTGTATACATTATTTCAGTACTATCTTAGGTAGTTAGATCTACCACCAAGTGTGTTTTTGTATCTAGTGTGCAAACGCGGATCAATTACAGCTGGCACGCGAGTGGGCGTTAGGGTGACAGGGAGGGGAGTTGCGTGTTGATCCCCCCCTTCTCTGTCTTCTCTCGCTCTATGCCGAAACAAGTCCATGACTGCGTCTGCATGGCTAGTGCTGTTTCCGTGTTTGTTCGTTTGTGAGACTTCTCAAGTTTGTGATCTTTTTTTTATTACTGTTTTAATAGTGTGATAAGTTTTTGTGTCGTGTTAATAGTGTGTGTCATGAAATGTGTGTGGCATCGAAGATGTCATACAAGAAACCCTTCGGATTTTTCTCTGAATAATATAGCTCTCACTTCAAGACCGATGGGCGACGAATCCACACCGCTAGTAGAGCACGGTGAGTGAGTTTTGTTTCCTGTTATATTCATTTGTTTCACTCTGTTCCGGTCACGTGTTCTGGATTCATAATCAGCTCTCTGTAAACTAACTGGCGTGTTTTAAAATATCTTACTTTTGTTTATGACGCTGTGCATCCCATTGACATGATCTTTTGACAAGTATCTGACAATTGATGAATACGGCATGTGTTTAATACTGATGCAGTCTTTTATGTTCTTTAAAAAAAATCATATTTATTTGAGAATTGTATGCTTTACTTTTTTTGTCTAACGTTACCTAATGCAGAATAGAAACACGATTATTGACTTTCTTTTCGATGTTGAACTTAAAAAAAAAAAAATCTTTTGTTTTTTTAATCGTGTTACTCTTCCAGTAGCATATTTTGATAGGAAAGAACTCACCCATTGTGCTATTAGTATATTCACACTAGTGTTTAACGTAGCTACTTTTCAGTTTGTCGTTATATAGCTGTCCGTGTTGCATGAGGATAGGAAAGTTTCAATTCGAAATTTATTTTCTCCGAGTGTTCTAATGAACTATTTCGCTTTTATATCCATGTGCTTCCCAGAAAATATTTAAAAGCTTGAGAGATTATGATTAATAGACTTAAATGGCAAATTATAGGTATTAGAAAGAAACAAAACATTTAAGCAAAATTAATGAATTCCTGAAAACCTTTCCCGTGATTTTGAGTGAAACTATATTTACCCGTAATTTATATATTTTTTAAAAACTAACTTGTTATCTGAGAGAATCTCTTCTCTGTAACGGAGACCACGATCCATGACGTCACATGCTGGATGCAGTATTTTCTTGGATGCGGGAATTGGGGAACCGCGCTGAGACATTCAGACGCGTCTCTTCGGCATGTATGCACAGCAAGTGAATCGTAGCAGAGCAAAGCGAGAGACCATATCATTGTGATAAAAAGTCGTCTTTCAAACTTTTATAGTGTTTCGGTGTAAGATGTATTGTCTGCCTTACGTTACAGGTTCCTGGCTAGAGTTTTACGTGGCGTCTTTTTCCCAGACCGATCGATTGTCATCTGACTGATGCGTGGCGAATTGAAGTTGATAGTTAAACGTGGAGCAGGAGGAAGAAGGAGAAAGGAACGATGAAGCGGGGAGGAAGCCGCAGTCGGAAGTATATGGGGAGCATGAAGAAGAATACATGACGTCATATCCGTATAGGATAAACGCAACAGAGGGAACTTAAAATAGGCTTAGCGTGTTGCTAGTCGTTAAGACATGAGATACGAATTTCAGATTAGGAACTGTTGCATTTTTTTCGTGTGGTTTGTAACTAACAAATAGTTTCTTACCTGTTAATGCTAGTAAGCATGTAATTCAGAGAATTAATTTTGACTGTCACATACAGAAGAAAAATTGGAAGAAACACTTTTCTTGTTTATTTCATATCGGTAATATGTTGATGACTGAATTATGCGAAAAAAAAGTTATGATTATGTAAGGGAAGTGTCTCAATTTATTGTTTCTCGTTTGTATGGATCAATACGGAGTATCTGCCGGTGGCACGAAATGTATAATTTTCTTCTTTTAACTTTGCATGTATGACTTAATAGTTAATTTTCACTCAAACGACCACACGACTTTATTTATGCGTTAATTAATTAAGTGTATATTAATGGATTGTTAAGACATTTATGGCTTAAGCTTTGGCATTCCTAAGCGAGCACATATGTTGCGGAGAAAGGAATAAACCACACCCTTACTGTAGATAACCGTTTTGACATTTATCAGGTGGGACTGAGGGAAATAGATCGAAACGTCAATCAAAATGGCTGCTTTTGTTTCGTATTATTTCTAGAGTGAATCTAGAATCTTTTGCGTATTTCTGGTATATATATCAGGTGCCTGCATTCACATGTATTGAAATCGTGTATATCAGTACTGAAATCATATATTTGATCCATTTCCCCCACCCCACCCCCCACTGACTGAAATGGTTGTTTTTTTCGCACATTTGGTAATACCGACAAACTGAGTAATTGCCAAGGTAAAACCAGAGCTGAAACCGAGTTACTTTTGGTGACCCGGCCTGAGCTGGACATAGGTGGCCCGAAGATCGAATCTTGACCCAGTTGACCCAATCTTGATCCAGTGACCTGGTCTTGTTCCTGTGTTTTGAATCAATCAATATCGTAATTTGGTAGATTCCTTGAGAAGTGAGATTATGTACGGGAACTTCATTTTCTTAAAGAGTTTTCAAAGATGTTAATGCTTGTATCTTATTTAATATTTCAAACACAAAATTCTTTCAGAATAGCCTTTCCGCGAGGAGACACCTATGACGGTATTTTTGTTCTATCGGGGAATATGAGACTATTTTCATATGTTATTAGTTATTACTATTATTACGAACTTTTCCGCATCGTATTATTCGTCCTCTTGGAGGTTAACACCTCTGGTTCCGGTCACCCCGGAAAGAAACACTGTTCAAACGCAACATTGTATTAAGGAAAGAGCCAACACTCTGCTTTGCCCTCCGGGCCAGTGGGTGGAAATCGTGTCACCAGGTCAGAAATGTTGAAATAGTTACTTACAAAGAGATGTACAGTAACAGTACTTTGTTTTCAATTTCTTTCCCTAACACACGCACTAGGTATACATTTAACACTACATGACATTAAAATCCCAGAGTTTTTTCTCAGTCACAACAAGCAAATACTGGAATTGTACCTACAAAATAGATCCTTGCCGACTACCTTCCGCCTTCATCTCCCCTGCCTTATCCCGGTGTGAGCCAGAGTTGCCTAAAGACCATAAAGAAATTCAGCATTTAACATGACAGTAGAACGAGTAACTGTACTTGAACACTGTCAGGAAAGCTTAACGTTTCGAGCTTGATCATTTAATTGTAGCTCTGTTCTTCAAGCACTGTTGTGCGAAGTGTTTGTAGATTTTTCTCTTGTAATTAATAGATATTCGCGACTGAACAAGCGAGAGAGAAATGAACTTTCTTCTTGGAATGAATTCCGATCGACACGGCCACTGCTTGAGAAATGTGCAGCTTGGTTCTAGAAAAGTAAGTTTAAATATTTGTGGAAATTAATAAACATAGAAGCACTTAACGATTTTCAGATGAGTTCTTCCTATAACACATTCAGGTGCGGTTTTTTCTAGCTAATTTTAATACATTGGAAACTTTATCGTTGGTGGTCACAGACGTGAATGAGACTATTCTCAAACGGTCACAGGAAATTACACCTCCTTATATTTATTTCTCATCATAGAGTGATTATACACAAAGAAAAATGATTGGGTTGAAATTGACGATGTTGGTGCATTTTGCAACCCAATCGTTGGTTTTAATCTGCTCCGACCCAAATTGGTGCAAAACGCTTAGTTAGACAGGGTTGAAATTTTTTAACCCAACGTGTAATTAAAATCAGGACAAGATCCAAGCGACTCAGTTGGTTTAAAATCGCATAACCGGTTAATATTTTAACCCAAATTGGTGTAAATAGGACCCGACAGTGTATAAATTTCAGTACGCCGGTTATGATTTTGCACCAATGTTTTCTTAAAAGTAAACAAACGTAGGGTCATAAATAACTAAATGGTTAGGTCATTTGGAGCAAGGACCCAACGTGTAGTAAAAAATGCAAGGTCACAGCACCTGTGAAGTTATTTCACCAAACATGTGGTTACTTTTAACCCAATCGTTGGGTAGAAATTTATTACCCAACACGAGTCGCGTGACCTCAAAATGACCCAACAGAGTGGTTGGGTCTGACACAACACGTGTAGTTTTTGTTGACTAAAAGTAGTCATTTGCTGACCTAATATGGTCATGTGGTTTGACCCAACAAAGGTTCATTTAAGAAGTTGACCCTCCTCTGACCCAACGTTGACCCAATAATGACTGAATTGGGTCATACAGTGGCCCAACATGGACCCCTGTGGGGTCATCTCGTGACCCAACAGAGGTTCATGTGTGACCCAATGGATAATCATTGTGGCCATCCCCTAACACAACAAAGGTTGGTGTTTGAACGGATACTGTAACGCAATATTGCGTAGTTTTTCACAAAACACCTACCTTGTTGTGTCACGGACTGACCAAACGATGACCAAAGGGTTTGTTAACATTTGACTCGAAGTGTTCGGTTGCGGGACCCTGAAAATATGTTTTACTGAAATGAGGAATCTCTGATGAACATATTGCCCTAATATCAAAAGTATTGGTGCAACGGGAATCCAACGGTGAGTTTACTTTGCCATATGTGGTACATAATAATAATAATAAAAAGGAAAATTAGGTGGAACAAATAATACAACAGTGAGTAAAAAGCATACTTCCGGTACAAAATCGTTAACTCCTGCTTTCAGCGAAAGAGAGACGTTTGGCTAGCCTTATTCAACGGTAAGAAAACATTACCAATATTGTAGGCTATCCCAAGACGATCAAGTTGTCACATAAGCATAAGTCTCTGAATGAGCTCCCCTAAGTGTTCAAAGTTACATTTCGTATAATATTTCATTGCATCCAAGCAATTTCCTGACAGTGATGGTGGTGTCGAATTTTATGATAGAAACATTGATATGTCGCAGATAACTCGTGGAGGTTCCTGGAAACAATCTCTTCCGTCTTGTTGAAGAAATTTAGATGACAGGGCAGGGTTGCCAGTGACTTCAGAGCTTCAAAAACAAAGTAAAACAAGTGTTCTTCCAGAGGAAAGTGGCAAACACAACACCTCATTAAATATTACATTATTTTGAAAATAAAAAAAAAAAAAAGCAACATCATTGCCAACGCGCATGTTCGTGCAAATTGTCTTGAAACAATTTTCAGTGTTAAAAATAAATGTGTGTTCTCACTATTGTACGTCAGCAACTACTACCTTTATTTGGAATCTTACAGGCTGTAAATGAAACTGATACTCCTCCTCACTTTTCCAAATTTGAAACACTTTTTTTTTTTTTTTCTATTCTCGCCTCGAGCCAAAATTCTCCGAGATGAAGAAAAAGAGCTCGTTTC
>JAGDQP010064826.1:0-11512 GCA_022664845.1 Lepisma saccharinum | reverse complement strand
ATTAGAAAAACGTCAATAAATGATGTTACGATATTGTATATGACAGTTTGAAAGAAACATACGTAGTACTTTTCAATGCACTTTTAATACAGTTTTTTCACAATGAGAAAGAGACAAAATATTGTCAGAATATTTAAGATGCCTAGAATGCTATGTCGTACATAACGGTTCCATTTCTTAATGGCTTCACACTAACAATACCCAACTTTCAAATCAGAATGGAAAGCAATGTAAAATTATATCTTGTATACATAATAATGGCAAATAGAATTAGTTTTTTATCATAAGCCTACCTTTCAGTAGTTGATACTTGGTCTTGTGAGAGATACCTAAATCCATGGAGAGACGTATCTTGGCAATAGCGATATACAAGCTTCATTTATATACCTCTTTAGATGCGCATTGGCGTTATAGACATCTTTGAACTTTTACGAGAATTGACACCTATAATATAAACATGTATTAAAGTTTGCACGTCCCTGTTGAACTAATTTTAGATAAGGATTAATTTAGTATAATTGAAAGTAATATTTTGCAGTCTGTTTATGGTTACACAGTTATTTATAGAATCAACATTTTCTTTTGTTCTAATGTTTTATTTGACCCATATGCCTGAACAAACATCAATTTGACATTTTTGTGAAAATGTAGTTATTTACAAAACAGAGGTCTTTTAAGTGTCCTTGATATGTATCTGTACTTGGTTTGAGCATATTGGAACAAAGAGCCTCGGGAAGAAATTTCTGGAGGGAAATAAAATACAAAACCTTGGAATAAAAGTGTATGTTATATTCTCTTCCCATGAGTACGCTTATAGTGGGCAAGAAATAGCATAGCAACTATTTTTATTGCTGCAATGCCTAAATTGCTATCACTGCTACGGCTGATGCAAAGTAGCCCCAACTCCTACTGCTACTTTTCTCCAAACTTCATGAAGTGTATAAACAACAGCACACCGATAAAAAAAAGCTGTGTAAGCTGTTACTTCATTTTCTATTGCTAGGAGTCATTCTGGGAAGGATATATCTGCCGCGTGACACCATATGGTCTACTCATAGCCGAGTTATGAAGCAGTGTAAAGAATACTAACAGACGCCCTCTAGGAAGTCCCTGCTTACTGCTATAGCTATTGCATTAGACAGTTACCCCAGTGACCTGGGTTCGGTTCTTGGCGGATAATTTTTTAATAACTTTCTGTTTTATATATATACGAATTTTCAAATTGTATAACGTTCACTAACCATTGGTTAGGGTAATTTAATTTTGGTTCGTTCGGTCCGAGTCTTAGATGCATGAAGGTCATAAATATAATATTCGAATTCCAATGCCACAGCCGAATTTTCTCAGGATGTCTTCCAGATTCACGAGGGGTATGCTGCGATGTAACGCAGTGTTCGATTTGTAACAGAGAAAGGTTGGGCTTTCCCCCTCACTGCAAGAATAATCTCTGCCATTTTTTACAGATATATAACTCTAGCCTGAGACATAGACGGTCCTAAAATACTGTTTAATACATATCTAACTAATTCTTCCGCTCCATGAAAATTATACAAATCAAACACTCATGTTACTGTAAGTAGGACTCTGGCTGTTACTTTCCTCATCTTCTTCCTAATTCATACCGACCTGAGCCAAAGATGCCAAAAGATCATAAATAAACTAAATGCGAAGAAATTATTAAGTAATACGTATTTTTATTGGACTGCTTGTTTGTACTGTCAAATAGTTCTCATTTATAGCCGAAGGAATTTCAGCTAAGTATTAACTTTTAGTCATACTTGTACTAATTATTCGAGAGGAGAACATGTAAACTGAATCTCTAAAATCTCTGATAATTACATACACCAGTTTTACTTTACATTTATAACGTGAACTACCATATTAAGTCCTAATAAGAATCTATCAATCTACTTTTCAAATAACAAGCTATAGAAAAATAAGTTAGTCTAAAATAGTGCTTTGAGACTGTTTTTTTAAGTTGGGAACAAATAACTTCCATTTAGAAATGTTTCTCCTGAACTGCTATTTTTTACAGATATTTAAAATAGAAACTACGGCTATCACTGCTATGAAAAGGTAGCCATTTTGCTTTTCACTATTAAACTGTGTGCTGGATTGTTGTAACAAAAGTATATATGACAACATTCAGCGCCACACAAGTTTCTGCGGACAAGTTTCAACTTCTTTAACGTTTTTATCAATATAGGCTAACTGTAAAACGTTTGTTCACGCATACCCTTCGGTTTATTCCAGAGATGTTAAATTTGCTTGAATTCTATTTCTATCGCTCTGTTCTTTCAGTGATTCATGTTAAAAATTTACGAATATTTGCTACATCAGATTATCTTTGGTGTTCTATTTTGAATTCCTGCCAAATCGATGGCAAAATGTTGCATGGACGTTTGTTGGTGCATGTAATTCATTTGGAAATAAAAAAGATAAACATTCAAGGAAATATAATAAAATAAAAAGGAAATAAATGCTTCAAAAACATGAGCGAGATAAACAATTCAAGAATTTGAAGAATTGTAAAGTTAGACAAGTTCTGTAGAAAAAAATATGCTATGCTTCCTTCTACGCTTAGTATAACAAAATAAGGCGTACAATATGGTTATAAAGATTGAAAGAAAGGAATACACACTAAATGTTGGGAAACATTATTGAAAGGAAAAGAAGTAGATAGTTACATATCATGAATAATAGATACACATTACAAGATTAAGTAAGCACATAATAGTGCAATCTATTTAAGAGTAAAAAAGTAGATGCAATGAAATGGTATAGTGGGATGCAGTATTCAGACATAATGACTAGACTGGACAAAAATATTGTATTAGTTTCGAAAGTTAGAAATAGGTTTATCTTTTCCTCGAAGCAATTACCTATTTTGTCTTGAGGACATCGGAGCTTTATTTCTTATAGAAGGTAACTTACTTCTAATGTATATATGCCGTACATACAGGCATTCCTTGTTTGCTCAAATGTCTAATTACGGCAACATACTCTCTTTGAAATTAATTCAATGATAGTTTTAAGTGCGTGTGACTGTTTACTCTGGGTTGGTGTTACTGGACTCCCACCAGGCGCCTCTCTAGGTGGCCGATAGGAAATATCGACCAGATATGTTGGGTACGGGAAAACCAGTACTGCTGCTTTGTAGTTAGTACAGGGATCTACAAAGAAAGATAACCCCAAACAAAAATATTACGGTGAAGGGAAACATCATCACCATACCACGCTGAGGTTGAAGGATGAAAGTCATCAGGAAGGCTGCCACATGAGCAGAGGACGGCATCCTGAATATCTGTTTTTGCTGCGAGATAGTCGAGCTTACAATCATGGCAAAAAATAGTAACATATGGTTCAAGGATTCTCCTGGGGTAAAATATTCCGGAGGTAAATTAGTCCCTCATTCTGATCTCCGAACGGCAATTGCTTCAAAGGGCTCCAAAAGCAGGATTTACTTGTAGAAACACCTTAGAATAGGAACGTGGAACACACAGACTTTATACAAAACAGGCCATCTTCAGGTGGCAGTATGCGAGAACGAGAACTACAAGCTGGAAATATTAACCATATAGAAAATCCAGTGTGATGGCCAAGGTAGCATTCGATAAGACAAATACACTTTCTACTACGGAGGAACATAGACACACAATTTCGGAATAGGGTTCCTAATTAAGAACGATCGTTCCGAATGTTCAGAATATAGAGTTCATAAACGAAAGACTATCGTATGTTACAGTACGTACTCGATGGTGCCACACGATTTTATTTAATGTCCATGCTCCGACCGAGGTAGCAAAGATAACGACAAAGTAACATTTTACGAGACGCTAGAAAGGTTGTATCATCGGTTATGAAAGTTTAGAAGAAAAAATGTTGGCTGATTTCAACTCTAATAGGGAGAGAGGAAAAATAAAGACCTACTATACCCAAATACAACTTTCGCCAAATCAGGAACAATGGAGAAAGACTGATAAACTTCGCGATTTCGAAAGACCTACTATTAAAAACCAAGTACTATGAACAAAAAGACATGGGCAAATGCACATGATTATCTCCGAAGGGCAAACATCTCAACCCGGTCGAGCATGATATTAGTAGACACATCTACATAATGGACGTTAGGTCTTACAGAGAAGTGAAGTTGACACCGATCAGTAGAGTGATCACAAAACTGAGAGAAATGTTACGGATCGTTGGCAAAGAAAGCAGGACAACAAAACAGCTGAAATTCGAAGTTAAACGATTAGTAAATCCATGCGTTAAAGCAGAATAAAAACTCAAAATCCCAAATAGGTTCGAAATCTTAGCCGACTGAAGTATTAATTAAGGTGATATCAATAATGAAACTGATATAAGTAAGGTGTGCGAGACAATTCGTGATATAGTGAAGGCCGCAGCGAAGGAGCATGCAGGTGAGGAGAAACAGCAGAAACTAGCGTTGATTTGGTGATGAATGCATTTAGTTCTATGAGAACGATAACAAGCAAGGCAACGATAGCTAAGTAGAAAAAGCGAAAGAAATTCAAAACAACAGTAACGCGAAAGACAACGCACAAGCAGGTTCATAAACAAAAAGCCAGAATATGTAAGGCATAAGGTTCAAGAAATAGAGGAAAACGGAAAGAAAATTAAGTAGTAGAACTATACAAGGGGGTAAACTCGTTAAGAAAAGATTGCGAGCTGGGGTTTGGAATGATTGGAAATGAACGCGGATATCTTTATACGAATCTTGACAAAATTTTCGATGTGAGCAAAACTTATTTGGAAGATTGTTTTAATAGCACACAACGTAGATAAAGCAGAGGAATGTGTATGTATGTTATACCACAGGAAAGTGGGTACCCGATATAAGCGAGACCGAAGTCAAAATGACCATAAAGAAACAAACTTTTCAAATCATCGGAAATAAACAATATCCCAGCTAAATTAATAACACCGAGAGGAACGGTACTAATCAAGGAAATTTTTAAACTGATAAGTGCTTAAATAGGAAGCTTACGAAGTAATGGAAAACCTCAGTAATAATCCCGGTTTATAACAAAGTCGCAGTGTAATAACTAGCTCTGATCTCTTTACTCCAAACATGTTACGAATTGTTGCGCAATATAATGCTAAACCGCCTACACCTACTACTAAACGTCCATGAAATAATTGGATATCACGAATGGGGATTTAGAATCAATAGATCCACGTTGAACACGATTTTTGCCTTCAGATAAATTTTGAGAAAAGAAATGGGGATACAATGAGTATGCTCAAGATATTAATTCATTTTAAAAACGTTTATGATTCTATCAAAAGGAAAAATTATACAGTATTCTGGCACAATTTGGAATTCCGTAAAAAAAACTTGTTCAACTAGTTAGGATTAATCTTAATGACCCTATAAGCAGAGTACAGGTAGGTAATAATATGTCACATAGTTTCTAGTTTCACAGTGGATTGAAACAAGGCGATGCTTTCATTTACTGTTTAACTTTGCGTTAGAATATGATATTGTAAAAATAAGAAGAAGACAAAAAGGGACTGCCCATTAATTTCTTGAATCAGCAGTTCGTGTACGAGGATGATGTACATAAAATAGTGGATGATATAGATGCACTACAAAGGCACACCAATGTGTTCTTAGAAGCATACGATGATATAGGACTACAGGTAAACATATAGAAAACACAATGCATGAAACAAGCCGAAGTTCTGGAGTAAAAGAAATACAAACATAACAATTAGGAAAGAGAACATAAGAAGGAAACCAACTTTAAATACTTAGAAGCATACGTTACAAGCGAAAACGAAAGCACGGAAAAATTAAAAAGTCGCTTAACATCGGGGAACTCATGTTTCTATTCCGTCCAAAAATTCCATACCTCACGATTAATATCAAGTTGTAATTGAAACTATAGAAAATGGTTACGCTGCCGGAAATTATTTACAGTTGCGAAAGTTGGAGCACGGCCTTAGCGGATGAACATGAATTTCGTATGTTTGAAAATAGGGGCTTGAGAAAGATATACGGGCCAAAACGGGTGGAGAATGAAGCGGACTCCATAATGGATGACTCCCCAGAATGTACGACTTCCCCGATGTTGTAAGAATAATGGAATCGCAAAAACGAAGATGGGCAGGACATGTAGCTCGGATGGGGAGAAACCAAAGATTATATTCAATCGTGGTGGGTAAGCCGTAGGGAAAGAGTCTATTGGGAAGACTGCGACGTTGTTGAGAGGAGAATATTGGATGGGGTTTTCGTGAAATAGGTGTTTCTGTTGAAAACAAGCTTTATGTTGCCGAGTATATAATCCCAAGCCATAGAGTAAGTAACAAAGTGTGAGTGTTTACTAATGGTAGGCTTTACTTTCCATTTTTCATCATATTATTTCTAACGATTTTCTAAAAGTAATGTATGAAATAGATTAATAATCAAATGATTATGCTATAGGTAAATACACAACTCCCCATTATAAGAGCAATACAAAGAAGGAGACATTGGCTTAATAGAACATTTGCAGAATTTTTAAAGCGTGGACAGATAAAAAGCTGAATAGTGTGACAGCCAATGAAGCAAGGGCCTGGTATCTGCGTTGCTGTAACATGAGTGTGTATTTATAATCGGAATGTACCTCGTCGTCAAATGCGGAAGCCCTAATAGCAGCTTTCTACCTTTTATCGCGAAATAACTGTGGCGTATCAGGAGTGCTATTTAACATTCGCGACACTTGTGTCCGTATTGGACGAACTGAGTCTACAGTGCCGCGCATATGTACTCTATGGCTCTATGAAGGTTCTACGCAATGGCATGCCTGATCCCAAAGACCGCGCTATACTAAGGGTCGCGAGGAGAGACGGCTTGTGAGTATGGCCCTGGTAGTTCGAACAACCACCCTCCGAATACTGGCAGACGTTGCACGGCACCCAGTGTCCCCACGAACAGTTCTACGTTGTCTGGCAGAACGGGACATATTTGCACAGCATCTTTCGCTGCGGCTTCCACTGACTGCACAACATAGCTATGATCGACTACGCGAACGTCGGGCTAGGAGGATCAGATAGCAACACATTATCTTTTCAAACGAATTCAGGTTCTTCCAGTAGCAGCATCATGGCCGCATCAGTATTTGGCGGTACATAGCATTGCCTGCGCTTTGCATCTCCACAGGAATTGGGTGTTATGGTGTGGTGTGCCCGATCCTGTCTACTACAAATTGGCGAATATGTAGGCAGCCAACAGTGCATTGACAATCGACTTGGCCGTCTGATCTCCCGCCGATTGAAATCGTCTATTTCATGATTGCACAAGGACCTGCCTCATCTATAGTTGAATAGCTGTGGTATCGTGTCGAAGACGATTAGCTTGGCATGCCCCAGGAGAACATCCAAGGACTCATCCCCTCTCTGCCCGCGTTGTGTTGCAGGTGTTCTGAACGACTATGGTGGCCACTGACTCTCGGCAGCTATGTTCCGCAGTCGACACGTTCTGACACATCGCATAGAATGGTAAGTTTAATTATTTACTACATCTAATTTCCAGTATGCATCTGCCAATCTGCTCTCCTTTTCGGTGTTACATTTTTAACGACTAGCAGTGAATTCATATGGAGAAAACCTCAAAATTTCTAAACGTACCAACATGAACGATTATTATTATTATTATTACTATTTAAATACTTGGGACCATAAGTAACAGGCAAAAACGAAGTCACGAAACAAAAAGTTGCTTAGTATCGTGCAACGCCTGTATCTGTTCACTCCAAAAATTTCTATCATCGCGATTAATATCAAGCTAACGCGATATATATTTACTCGAGAAACTCAGCTTCCATGTTCCTACACACGATCTGAGAAAATTTAATTGAATTGGTAGATAGAGTAAAACGGGAGGCAAATACTAAGGACTGACTCTGGAATTTTGACCAAGGTTGGCAGACATGTAGTCCAATATCTTTCTCGGGTCCCTTTGTTGTTATTTGTTTTCTATAGCAGCTTTAATTTTGGTTTGTGAATGTTTATCTAGTGACTGTGCCCACATACGAATTTTCATCAACATCGGGCTTTGTTACTTAGTAAGTGTCCCTTGTAAGAACATGCTCCCAGTGACTTTAAACATGAAAATCGAAAGCGGCGTATCTTTGCTCCGTGTGCCTATCTTCTTCCAAATTTTGCACGTCACTGTATCTGATATTGAACTACATATTTGCAAACTTTAGTTGAAATTCCAGAGTCAGCATCTGATCAGTCCCTAGTTAGTAAAAGGGTAAAAAGGTGAAGATTTACCTCCAAGAAAATTGTAATTAGGTGGTAAGTATAAATAATAATCTAGACGGCCAATATAAGCCAGTTTTGTATTGAACTCTCATATTAAGATTTTTTAAAATTTGTAGCAAAGAAGGATGTGCGTTGCAACTTCCAAATAGCCATTTTACTAAACTGACACGAGTGAACTGTTAAGTAATATGAATCTATATTAAGATGTTTTATAACATTTGTATATTGTTTTGTTATTTTTTTATAAGTTTTGTCTATTATTCCAAACCAGATTCAAATGTGAATTTTGTATAACAAATTTTACAACAACCATACGCATTTTACTATTTGTAAAGAAACTGTGCTACCAGAACAACTACGTTGTTTTCTCTCACAGAAATGATTCCGTCATACTGGAAACTATCTTCACGTGTTACTATACTTTTTAAACATTGAACAAGAAAACTTTATACATAAATATTGATGTCGATATGGACCTTGGCGTGGCGTGGCGTGATATTAGCAAGCTCATTTTCTTTGGACATGGTCAGGGCTTCAATTCCCGCTCCGTCTATTATATATCAATGGCTTGTTGGGAACCACTTTCCCAAATACAGTATGTCCAATCATTGTAAGGTCAACAGCTCGTTTAAGGCGTTAAGAGCAAATCAATGATATACCGCCAACATGTAGTGTAAATTCTGAGGAATACAAAAATTAATTAAATTTTACCCTTCCGCGGCTTCACCTCAAAGAAGCAAAGGTAACAGGACAGCTTAGGAGTATTTGATGCAATGCGAAGGGCATCTTAAAAATAGAAGAGACCGACAATAGACAGATATTTGGAGTGTATTAGTATTCTTACCCATTGTATTTCTGGTTTTGAACAATTTCAGTCGCACGTAGTAATTCCGCCAGCCCTCTACACGTATCTCTCCCCATGACTTCAAGAGAGCCACTTCCAAACCACGAAAACTAACATTTACACAACAACCTCATTGATATGAAACACCGTGGGCAGAAGCTACTGGCGGATACCTTGTCACAAAGGTAGAAGAAAATTTTGGACGTGTCAAAACTAAGCACGTACATTTATAAAAAGAACATAAGAGTTTCGTATAACAAAAGTTTTCCTTTAATTTGCAAAATATTCATATCTTTATCAATGACCTGCTAAGAGGACAAAGAGTGTTCCCGCTGTCTTAACATATGTGTACCCCCTAGAACATTTGTACCTGGGGTACAAAATCCTAGGATATTTGTACCCCTTTTTCCATCGACAAAAACATCATAGGAAAAGACGCCGCTTTTTACAAACAAGCCGCCTTTTTTTTACAGAATATCAAATTACCAACAAAAAAACACTCAATAGGAGGGTACACGAGTCCTAGGATATGTGTAGCCCGAAAATAATCTAAAAAAATCAAAGAAAAACAAGCCACTTTCACTATATTCCATTATGAAATGTAAAATTAATAACAAGAAAACATCAAATAGGGGGGGGGGTACACATATCCTAGGATATTCGTACCCGCCAAAAATACTATGGGAAACATAAAATAAAATCAAGCCACTTTCAGTGTATTCAATTATAAAATGTAAAATTAGTAACAAAAAGCATCCAATCCTAGGATATTTGTAGCCCCGAAAATATTCTAGGAAACATCAAAGAATATCAAGCTGCTTTTAATATATCCCATTATGAAATGTAAAATTAATAACAAGAAAGCACTGTAACAGTGTTGAACAGCAGCCCGTTCACTATTCAGTAACTGTATGTATATATAGCATTAGTCTTGCTGTTCAAAAGATGGCGCACACGCATTCAATATTCAGAAACTCTTTTTGCTGTTTTCCAGTTGTTTTTAAAAGAACTTTTAATACTAATTAATTGAAGATATAAATAATTTCACACTGTAATTTTATTAATATAATGTAATGTTTCATTTGATAATTACTCCATTGTGTATATCGACAGCAATCGTAATGAGTCGTATACATCTGTATAACACGAACAGCATTTACCCAGCCACTGGTCTGAACTACATCACCAAACGCTGGACAAAAGCCCATCCAACACTTCTGGACACAATACATGTCGAAGCCCAACAAGACATGGCGCCTAGATATCATCACTCACCACTGCAGCACTTACTGGAACTGTACCGTCTAGCCAATAACGATGACCCAACACTGACTCTCGAAGTCATTAATCTGTATCCACTACCAGCACATTCCGCAGATATCTACCCAACTTACGCCAATTAAAGCATCTGCACTTTAGACAATACGTAGCCTAAGCCGTACTAGATAATAATACAATCACTTAGACCATCGAATAAATAGAATAATCAAATTTTTCTCACAAATCACCACCGAAGAGACGGCATAACCGTCTGCGGAAAACGTATGAAGAAGGAGAGAAGAGCCACTGGTTACATCGGTGCAAATAGTGGTTTTTGCTTTTACAACAATAGAGGAAGCATTTATTTAGACCAAGTGATTTTTTTCTTCAACATGACGGGAATTAATGAATAATCGCTTCTTTAACGAGGAGTGGAACTGACAGCAGCGAATCTGTCATCAAGCGATCATTATTTCCTACTTTACCTTCGTGTTTAGAAGGCAATTTTAGACGGCCGTTTCTCTCTTAGAGGCACGGAATGTATATTGCTTCTGTATCCTTCACAATCTGTGGGTCGCGGGCGATCATATCTCTTCGGAGATCTGGAACCAGCAGCTCATACTTCCTTTCCACCCTTTCCTCGGGTGAACATAACTCTTCGGAGGTTCGGAAACAGTAGCTCATCTTACCCGTTCGCAACCTGTGGGCCGCGGGCGACCGTATCTCCTCGGAAGTCCGGAACCAGTAGCTCATATTTCTCCATCTACTTTAAGAGGAATAACCACTCTTGACGACCGTTTCTCACATAGAGGATTGGAACCTGGAGCGCGTAGTCTCTTCTCGTTACCTACCTTTCACGATACCTTGTCTCGTATCCCCAAGCTTGCCCGCTGTGTTGCTGAGGCTGACAGCCAAATAAAACTGTTATAGCATCCAATAGGGGGTACATATTTCCTAAGATATTTTTACCCTTCTAAAATCTAGGAAATATCAAAGGACATGAAGCCGCTTTCGCGTCGGGAAGTGGCGCTCCCATCGCCCAGTCAGTTTTACTGGCTGCAATCAGCCCTGGCAGCTGCCAACATCGTTGCTGCCTATGGGAAGTCCAACAGCAGGGCCAAAGTGCTTCTCAGTTGA
>JAGDQP010064825.1:0-11512 GCA_022664845.1 Lepisma saccharinum | reverse complement strand
TGTGAAATCCGAGCAAAACATCAGATGATGTTCGAGCCTTAGGGTTGTTGGTGATGGATTTTAGGGCCGCCAGCAGGAAGCAAATTTGCTGTATCATCACAAGTAGGTTACAATAAATATGGCAAAGCTTCCCTATGTTTCAATAAATATTTCATTCCCACGGGTGGTGGGTATGGGAACAAATCTGCAACATGGAAGCACAGTGTCCTGGAGAGTGGTTACGATAAAGGGGCGTAAGTACCCAAAAACTCGAAGTTAAGGCCTCAGCCAGCTACGGGGGGCGAGGACCTAAACGAGGCCGAGTGAGCGAGTATATATATTATACACGTACAAAAAGCTGTGAAATCCGAACAAAAACACCAGAGGTGCAAAAAGTGGAGCCAAGTTCTTTAGCCCTAAAAAGGTGTGAAATGGGAGACGGATGAGCCAAGTTCCTTGGTGACAGCATGTAACAGGAATAAAGGAACTTGGCGCGAGGTAGCAAGGTTCATGATCCTCAAGCTATAAGGGTAGTGGGGATCCTAAAACCCACTACGTCCACCGCCACCAACCTTAAGGTTGTTGCCAGCTCGCGCCAAGTTCCTTTATTCCTGTTACATGCTGTCACCAAGGAACTTGGCTCATCCGTCTCCCATTTCACACCTTTTTAGGGCTAAAGAACTTGGCTCCACTTTTTGCACCTCTGGTGTTTTTGTTCGGATCTAATTATTCCCTAAGAGAAAACTCTTATTCCTGTCAATTAGCTTCAAGGTGGTTTGAAGTATGAATCATTGAATCTGATACTGCAGATCTATGAGTCGACCACGTTTTATCCCCGAAGATATAATTAATTTCATACATGTACCAGTAAAATGGTATTTAACAGTAATTCAACAGTATTTAAAAATAGGGCATGTATTACCCAATTGAGTGGTGGGACATGAGTACGTGATATGAAGCTTTCTGACTCTTCTGTGTGCTCTTTAAAACTTATGTGGATTCGTATCTTCTTTACTTTATGCTTGCGTGTTACAATGAAAAGTAGTTTGAGTACAAAGTAGCACAATAATTATGTTCAATTGACGGTCCAGTTGTTTCCTTGGCGTAACAGTTGTAAAACAAGTTAATTCTTGTTATTTGCAGAATGATACTGCACAAAACATGAACAAATATTTTAGATGAAAAAAGTAACAAATGTTTTCACTTTTGCTATATTTTATACACCTACCTGTAAATGATGATAATAAAATTACTCATGCTGAAATAGATTTTAGTCCTGCCTTGCGATAACACCAAAATTCATGGCTTTCGCGAATACCTCCCCTATTATTTATACAACCCTTACATTAAATGAAATCATAGGTTTCCTACCTTGTGAGGGCCAAACTTACCCTCATCGAGTGAGAGTAATGGTGCGAGCCAATTCGCAATGTAAGGGAAGATTGAGAGCTAAGCAGAAACGTCAGGATGAGGCAAGACTAACGAAAACCAATAGTTGTGAATAAAATCCAATCTATTGTCAATTACCTAAATGGGTTGGCTCCTGACTTGTTTCTACGTGGTCTAAAATCCAATTTCATGACAAACAAATTACTCATATATGAGGGTCGCTCAATAAGTCCTTAGAAAAAAGATAGAAAAACAAATGATTTTAGGTAGTTTTCTTTTTTCAACATAATCTCCTTTTAGCTCGATACGATTTTCCAAGCGCTTCTCCAACTTTTTTAAGCCGTCCGAAAAGTAGGATTTCGAAAGGTCCTCAAAATAGGCACCGGTTTGGGAGATGACCTCCTCGTTCGATGTGAATCTTTTTCCGACGAGCCATTTTTTCAAGTTTGGAAATAAAAAAGTCACTGGGGGCTAAATCTGGTGAATACGATGGATGTTGTAATAATTCAAACTTTATTTACATAATTTTCGCCATCGAAACTGCGCAGGTGTGCACCCGTTTCTCCACTCCACTGACGTGAGAGCAAACGCGGCACCCATCTTGCCCAGAATTTTTTCACGTCCAATTTTTCGCTCAAAATTGAAAACACTGTGCCTTGTGGTATGCCTGCGGCCTGAACTATTTCGTGCACTTCGAAATTTGTCGATCACTCAAAACCATATCGTGCGTTTTGTCAATCATTTCGGATGAAGTCAGCCACTTGCACTCGACGTCCTGAACGATGTTCATCATTTGTGGATGTACGAACACTCATTTACCCAATTTTAAACAGTCGAAAACATAGGATCAGATTTGCCATGAACTACATTCAACTCGGCTTTGATCTCTTTCAGTATTAAGCCTTTTTAATAGAAATGTTCAGTCACCGCACGAAACTCATTATTTTTTTTTTCATTTTCTATTTTCTTCTATATAAACAAAAGTTTATTGCTATGGAAATGAAACCACGTGATGCTTATAGCTAAAGCTTTAACAGCAGTCTAGTGAGAGATGACGCTTACTAACAAGGAAAGGGTTTGCGTTCGAACAGGAATTTTTTGATAAGACTTCGTATATGCATTTGTACCACGATGCTGGTAACGCCTGCAAAGTAATTCGATCCTGTAAGGCCGCGTTTGTCCGCTACAGGGCGTTAAAGTTTGGGCCAAGTGGAAGATTGGAGCACGGGAAAGACAGCCCGGGCAGCTGCTGCAACGGCTCCCACAGTTTCGGTTCGAACACGCATTTGTTACTCAAAATGTATATATGGACATGCCTGACAGTCCTAATAAAGACTGTAAAGTCACTTTGCCGTGTAACAAATAGTTTGGCAGATATAGGTCTTCACAAATGCAAGAGAGGCTTTTCTATAAAGTGAGTTAAACCGAAGGGAGAATCAAAATAGGCATGCAGAGCAATCTTCAAAATCACACTCCAAGGACACGGTGTCAAATGCCACTTTATTTTCCACTCTTGAATTTGCTGACAGATGCGGGTAGGGACGTGCGTAGATGGGGGGTTCTGGGAGTCCGAGCCCATCCCCAAAATTCAGATTTTTTGTGAGATTGCCCTGATGTGTATTTTGTCTTTGTGCCTAATGTGACTTTCCCTTCTGTTTTACTAACTTTGGGGGAAAGCCTAACTGGCGTTTGTGAAAACAAGGACTGGCCTATATCTGCCAACCTATTTGTTATACGGTATTGTGACTTTGCAGTCTTTATCAGCACTGTCAGGCATGTCCATGTATAAATTTTGAGTAACAAATGCGTGTTCGAACCAAAACTGAAGGAGCCGCTGCAGCTTAACCATATGTAAAGTTAAATTTTATTCCGTTTGTTTCAACATAAGCCATGCACGATCATATTAGATTCAATCAAGGGGATATAAGGTGATGGCGTTATAGATGATCAACAGTACGGTGGTTGTGTCGAATCTTAAATACTAAGAAAATTTATGATTAATAACGAACCAGTGCCATTTTCCAACTTAAATTAATCCAATGTTTTAAATTTTATTTGTCTGTAGAACAAAACATCCTTAAGTCTATGAGAAACCTATGGTATGACCAAGAAACGTATGAGGACTTTGATTTTTAGTAGCGCACCCGTATGTACTCGTATATATGGACAATCTATACAGTTTATCCTATCTGTCCGTCTGTACTCCCTAGATCTCAGGAACTACAAGCCAGACAGAGATGAACGATACATCGTTGGATTCGTCGTGGTCTGAAAGGGTTGCCAAAAGCTATTACTTTGACTCTAAAGGTGGCAGCTCCTTTTAAATCGCTTAGCTTTCTCCATCTGTAGCCCCTTCTCGCTAACTACAAGTCAGACAGATATGAGCTATACACCGTTGCAGTCGTCGTAGTCTGAAAGGGTGGGGGAAATTATCACTTTGATTCTAAAGGTCCTTTTAAATCGCTCAGCTTTGTCCGTTTGTACCCCTTAGATCTCACGAACTACAAGTCAGACAGATGATTCATACATATTTGGATTTATCATCGTCTGAAACAGGAAATCCCTCAATATGTTCAGTTTGGTGGTGTTTAAAGTCGAAATTGGAAGGATGTAAGTGGAGATTTGCACAGTTTCTATCGATTTTTGATCGATAAAAATTAAAAGTTGGCGGTGCTCTCGAGAATTTGGGGAAGTGACACCTCCTACAGAGGGGTCTGGCAAAATCAATGAAAGAGTGGGGAATACTATGATGTTAACTCTATTTTTGGGGTTAGTTCTTAAAGGAACATTTGATGTACCGGGTCGCTTTGCTCTTGTGTATAAAACCATTATTTAGCTTGTTATTATAGAGTTTGCTACATACATTGTTATTACTGTAAAAACACGCTAAAATGATAGTTAGTTACTAGTGAGTTTGCTAAATTGGTCCCGTAAACAGTATCGTTAAGAAATATGCAGAGTGGTATAATTTTATTCAGATGGAATAGCACATTCAGTATATTCAGTTTTAAGTCAAGCAATATCACAAAAAGTATCTAAGTAATAACCCACATTTTAAGTATTCGAGTGAGGGTCGAAATGTCAAAAATATGAAAAAAATATTCTTTATTAGGAGTATAGTTTCTTTTGCGTGAGAACGTCAATGTTGCTAATATTTGGTCTACTTGTTGGTGGAACTGCTCGAAATAGAAGTGCAAATGAAGTAAGAGCGTAGATAACAGTATTGATTTCTTTATTGGAGGGTAAAGGGAGGAGTTTAAATCCTAAAAGCTGAGTACTACTTGTGTGGAGTTTCGTGAAGAAATACTGTAAATGATGTCATTTTATTTAGATGGTAGTGCACATTCAGAAAATTGATTGATGCTGGCCTTTTCAGTTCCGTAACTGGGGAGCAAGAGGAGGGGGAAGTTACTAAAATCCAAAATTTTGCAGATGCACCAAAAAGTAGACCTAATACTAGAAGCGCTGAAGTTTGCACGCAGAAGAAACGAAATTGCTAAAAAAATCATTTTTTCATGTTTTTGACATTTCGACCCCGACCTCCATATTTAATATCTGAGTTAATACTTAGGTAATCTTTGTGATGTTGCTTCACTTAACACTGAACATAATAAGACTGACTAATTTTAATGCTTTAGCACACGTTTTTCATGATTAACGTGAAATTTTGTGTTTTAGTAACATCCTCTGGGCATAATGAAAATCGCTGAGGAACACTTGAGGACGAATAAAAGTTATTTGAAAAACTATTCATAAAAGATACATATAATTCCCGTTTTTTCAAGTATGACTCCACAAATGACAGGAGTGTTCAAAAATTTAAGACTTCAAATCGTTAATAGTACATAATGATTGACCTTGTCACAAGCTTTAACAAAGCCAATGGATGTAACATCCAGTTGAATATGTTTGTCTAAAGCAGAAATAATATCCTCTTTAAGAATCATGAGCTTTGACGCTTGAGATCTCGTTGGCATAAAATCGTGCTGTTGAGGAGAAATAATGGGTGCAAACATGAGAAAAACGTCCTCTTAAAAAGAATAGTCTCAACTCCAGCAGCACACATACGTTGAAAATACGTGGATTAAACGTTAATATCGAAACGTTATTTTAACGTTGTAAGTGCACCAAAATGTCCGCCTGTTCAACGGTTTATTCAACGTTGAATAATGGTTGAGAAGAAACAAGCTGAAATCAAAAGCGGACGATGAAGAAACGGGTTCAGTTGGCCAAAATAGAACCTGGTTGCCGTCTTTTAGTATACACATTTAGTTACATTTTGTCCGTTGCTTTTATCATGACATACAGACTTAATTTTCCAACAGTAAACTATCCAAACATCTGCTGTGGGGTTCGAAGCTGGAACGTTCCGCACTCGTCGTTGGTAGCTCGACACGCTACCATTCACGGATCCACCGATCCACGGATCCACCTTAAAAGTCACTACTCTTTTACTGTATCTGTAATAAAATGTAGTCTAAAATGCAGTGCCACAAATCCAGACGTTTAACTATCATGTAAGAATAGGAATAAAGAATGCTGTCCTTCATTCTTTGCTATATACATTTTTCCTTCTTTAACACTTTGATCATCACTACACTATTAAATTCGTATATATCAGTAAGTGTAATATGCCACCTTAGAAAAACGCATATAAAACGAGATCTATTTCATAGCTGCAAACACTTCACATTAACGCTCTATTAACGAAACTAAATGTTCGTTGAAATATAGTTTAAAATTCAATCTGTTTCCAACATGCAAATGAGAAATGAGAAACGTAGTTAATTTTATTCTATTCGCTTTTAAGCAAATCTTTTATGCAATTAACTTGGAAAGATAATCTAGGGCACGGTTCAATGTAATAGGCAAAAAATGTCAATAGTAACGTTCTACCAACGAAATCAAATTTTCGTTGAAATATAGATTGAAATTCAACGTGTTCTCAACACGCAAAAGAAGACACAGAATAATAGTTAATAGCATTCAATCAGCTTTTAATTACAAATTTTATTCAATTAAATTAGAAAAAAATCCCATGAAACGAAGTCTATACCATAGTTGAAAATAACAGTTGAATACACGTTGAACTATCATCTTCTCAACAATATCAATTCTTTGTTGAAGTATAATTTAAAATTCAACGTCCTGTTTCAATCGATAATGGTTAATCAACGAAATCAACCAAAAAACAACGTTCAAAACACGTTTGTCTGCTTTGAACAAGTCAACAAAATTTAACTTGTTCGAAGTTCTTCAACTGTTGATGCGTTCCTAAATTTTGGAATTGATTTTATTGATGCAACTTTCGGACTCCTGGAAAACTGTCGCTACTTACTGCCAGATAAAATGTATAGTCCATGGGATGTGTCAATAGTTCCCCACAACCCTTAATCAAGAAGATAGGAATGTGATCTAATCTTACTGATTTCCATGATCGTAAAGCTATAATAGCTTCAAGGACTTCTCTACCTTTGACTTAACAAGTGACAAACCTATCTAAAGGATAAAGAGCTAATTAAAAACTTTTAAAAACATACTTCTCTTAAACAATTCGTACTAAAAAGTAAAAATACAATTTTGTTTATACATGACTAAAATAACAGCATGGGGCGCTCTATCATATAGAGTCACTTTATAAATTCTTCAATTGGCGCTTCCTATGCTTTTCTTTTTCGTCACACATAAACAAAATTATATAATTATTTTAATTTCTACTACGAACTGTTTAAGGAAAATATTTTATATTCTTTTTTTTTCTTCTTCGAGTTATTTTGGTGTTCGGATACTTTCTCTCACGCTGATAGTTTGTCACCCAAATCCTAAAGTGTTCTGCAGTCAGTGTCCAGCATGTATCTTTGCATGCTAGTATTTATTTTAGGATTAAGAAGTTCACATTAAATATATAACTTTTAAAATATATAAATATATGGAAATATATGAAAGTAAAGATGGAATATTGTATTATTTCCCGAATTACATTGCTTGTGCAAAATGTCATGATTGTATGACGTCAGGGAATGAGTTAAATTAACGTTGCAAGATTTGAGACCACGATGAAACATTGTGAATTGGAGCAATGTATCTAAAAAATTGTTCTCTTCTTTGATGTGTCTATCAATATTATCAATGTTGTTGTATTAATGAACTCGTTCCCCTGACAGAGATGACATAACGCTACAGACCAACTGTTTTCTTCTATACTGCAAGGTTGTACAAATTGAGGGTCATGGCAACATCGAATACAATAGACAGTTAAAATATATTGTTAAATGAATAATGGTTTTATATTTTAAAAGATTTTGAAAAAACTTATTGTTGAATTGAATTGATTGTTCGAAGTGAGACTGAACGTTTTAGTAATCATTGTTTTGTGATGTGAATAATTACGTGTTATAGAGTTTATAAATATTGAAGTTTTGTTTGAAATAGTGCCATATTGATATAGTTATTATGTGTTTGAGATCAACTACTTCTAAGAGCTGAATATGTGTAATAAATATTGGATCTTTGGTGGTCATCATCTCTGAAAAGAATCTACGGCTCTTAATGTTGAATTAGTTGATGTAGAGAGATATAACATAACTAGATAGTATGCTATCGGAGGATAACTCTGCATATACCGAAATCTTGAACTTTTTCTTACTGTAAATACTAAATCTTAGGACATCTCCAGTGAATCCTACTTGAAGTAATCCTTATCAATACAGGTGAAACTCCTTCCATCAGTAAAATTCTGTTTTCTAGAGAGTTTGTACAATTGGATGAAATGCGCTCTCTGGTTGGGTAAAACCTCTTGTCTTTGAGCGACGCCTCCAAGTGCGACATGAAGCATAGTCATTATATGAAGAAAGCAGCCGAAATTAAGTTTGTGTGATTCTTTTTTATCCTGCGTTTGAAACAAATATATATTCGAATATACATGAATGTATTCGAAAGAAATATACTGTATATGAAATATTTCACATGAATCGACCTTCACTTGCCAGAGTTTACACTTCTATCCGAAAAGTAAACGATCTTTCTATGCTTCACCTTAAACTCTTCACATTCTGCAAGTTAATAAAAGCTTGTATACGTGCAAGCTATAAATTCGAAGTTAGATACCTTGGGAACTATTTTAATTAACACAGAAAAAAGAAAATAATTTTTGTTCCCTTTAACATTTCAATAATTCAAATAGAAACGGATTTCAAGATTTTTGGATTATTGGTTGTCCCAAGATAGGCGTATTTCGTTTTTAACAAGCACTCGAATGGTTTTCTTCAAAATTCCGCAGGTGCTGATCCAGAAACTACGAAAAACATTACCGTGCATTATGTAGGAGCAAGATCTTACTTAGGAAGGATCCAGACCCTCCCCACCAATTTAGAGTTTTCTGCAGAACTAGTATAATTTTAGGATTAATTATACACATTTAATATACATGTCATAGCTTGACTGACCTTGGACCCCTGGAAGCTCTTAGACCGTCCCAAAATCAAATTCTAGATACGTGCCTCTGTGTATGACCATTTCTTTCTAGCTAAAGAGTCATTTAAATGAAAGGATTTACAAAACACTATTTACCAGACGCTTCAATCATCCTAGGAATTGAATGCAATTGCTGCGCGTCCCAGTTTACCTACAAAGCAGGCGTAACCTTTGCACTCTAAAAATGCGATCTCATGATTCAACTTCTGAAAAATGGTTTCTTTGTCCATTCCTGCAAATCTACATTTTGGATACAAATGCACTTTACCGTATTCAGAAAACCGGTAACTTTCTATTCGTCTAGAATGGGACTACAAACGTTCAAGAGACATTGAAGAACCATCAACGGGTGTTACTTTGGTTGTTCTGTGAATAATTCAAGTCTGAGTTTTTGTGCCAAGGTAGCTTATGAAGTTTCCTTACTATTGGTGTTTGTTGTTTGTTCATGTGATTTCAAATAGTAAAGTAAAAAAAATATTTCTAAATTGCATTTTTTTTCCTGCCAAATGGTTTTCAATATCAGAGGACCCTGTGACACTAAAATAGGAAGACTAATAGATAATTTTGTTTTGGTAGGACATGCAAGAGCTGGACCTTGTAAAAAAAAAATGTTTGGCTTCTTTATCATCATTTCACTAGACACTTTTTTTTTAATTTGGGGTAACTTTGGGCATTACTATTTTTTCTCGGGGTTAATTTGGGTATATTGTAACGTGGAATGCTCTTGTGAAATTAATAGTAGCTACTTGTATAGCTCTGAGGAGGACGAGTGGGAGGAGAAGATAAAATAAATTTTATGTACAGTAACAGCGCTCTGGCTTTTGCCCGTCCCGAGTGTCGAGTGGGACTACTGTGATGTGCCCATGATTCTAGATGATGATGTTTCGCTCGAAAGCACCAATACCGGTATACAACCAAGTAAATATATTGCACTGTAATACAATTAGAAACTTCTACGCCTTAAAAATTAATGGTGAATGGCTTGATATGTACTATCATGGCCAAAATAATGTTCACATGACTTTGTTATACACGATTTTTCTCTAAGCCTACAAGATAGGCCACCCAACTAACGTAGAGTGGGCGGTGTGTGATTCTGAGAGTGTGTGCGTGAAAGAGCAAGGGTTGGAATTTTCGTTTCTTTAAGAGGAAACATTATCACATGTCCTGGGTTCTGGAAAGATGTTCATGATTTCTTGTAGTGTGTAGCAAATAATAAAAAAAACGTAAGCAAGTCGTATTTCAAACATCAAAACAGGAAACCTAACACCATTTTTATTTTAGGTGGGCCACTAGTTGAAGTGTATTGAAAAGTTTAATTCAAATTGTCCAATAGAAAAGATCCTTACCGAACATGGAGAATAAAAAATGAACTTAAAACCTATGGTTTCTTTCTTATTTCTTTCTTAATGAATTCCATAGAACACTAACGTTATGCATGAAAAACAAGAGAAAAGGTCTGTTTCTATCAGTTCTGAAAAATAGGGCACGATATTTATCCTTTATAATTTCTGATATTATCTTGTTATTTACGTTATTTTGTGTGTGTGTGCGTACGATATTGTGTGTGCGTGCATGTGATAAACATCGAAACGAGTATGCTTTCTTCCGAGCGCCGTATCTTACTTGGTAAAACGTTCATTTCGTTCTCCGGAGGTCCTCGGTTCGGTACCAGCGGCTGACTGTCCTGACTTAGGTTTTCCCAGTGTTTTCCCACTGCGCATAAAAAAGATTGCGACAACGAATGCCGGCCAAGTGGCACCTTTTTATCCCATAATCGTGTCTGCTAAACAGACCCCTCTTCCTCTTTCCTTCGTTTCGCCCATACTGAAATCAGCAAACATCATGAGCACGTTTTGTTTTTCAAAATAGACATGTATTGGTATCGATAAAATGAAAGAATAGAGGCGAGACGAATCAATATACATAAGCTGATGGAGGGAGAAATTTTAACACATACAATGAAACACTGAAACCGATCGTATATCTGTTAGACAGAGGCAGAGAAATGAGAGAGAGAGAGAGAAAAAAAAAGGGGAGATAGAAGAAGAAGAAGAAGAAGAAGTACAGCTAAAAATTTGGAATTTAAACGTAGTTAAAATATTAAGTTCAGTTCCCACAAATCAAATCTAACAGCAAGAGAGAAGTAACTTTTGGATTTTATATTTTTTCAGGGTTATTCCAATATATAAAGGGTGCTTCAAACATTCATTAAGTCACTTTCACAATGGAGACCAAACTTGGTGATCAGATTAAATACTCATGATTCCAGTGAAACTCCAGAGTTTTGAGACACATCTAGGATAATGTCAAAAGTGTAACACACATTCTTTGTTTGCGCGAGGCTAGTTTGCAAATTCGGTGAGGCTTATTAAACAAACTGGTTCGGAATACTTTGTAATCCCCGAAATTCCCAGTTAATAGATTTTCCAGACCGGCTCAATCGGTTTATGTTTGGGTCAGGCCCTATCAAAGGGTCATCAAAAGTGGCCCGGAATTGGCTCTGGAACACGCACAAAAAGAGAGAGTTTGTGTAAAGTAAGAGAAAAATAAAGATAGAGAGAAGAAGAAGAGAAAGACGCAGCGAAGACACTATAACAATACATCAAGAAAGAGAGGAAGAGAGAAAGACCAATGAAAAACATGAAAACTAGATTATCATTATGCCAAA
>JAGDQP010064820.1:427-11513 GCA_022664845.1 Lepisma saccharinum | reverse complement strand
GCTCTATTCTAACACAGGATCAATTAATAAAATTTCCACGTTTCGAATAATTGAAGTCTACATAAATGTCTTTACTCCATAAACTGTTTCCGTAACATAAAAGAACTAATTAAATGTCCTACGTTCAACAGAAGAAACGGTAGAACAGGAGTAGAGTGTTAGACGACAAGATGAACAAGCAAATCTGAAGGTCGTGAGTTCGTACCCCACTCCAAACCTCTCTTTTTTCGCTAGTCAATACCGTTTACTATATGCGTCCAGTAACAGGCACTATAACGTCTGGTACACTGCTTACTGAACGTATTGTTCCGTTCACAAAATACCTTTAACTAAATATGTTCAGTTGCCATAGCCGAACGTTCGGCAGGTTCATCTGGAACTACACGTTTGACTGCCTGAAACTGAACGTTTAGTGACTCTTTTTCTGTGTGTACGCTTGTCATGGCCGCCATCGTGAAGTTTGAAGTCTGCAGTTGAAATCAGAATTATTTCAATTTTCTTTTAATTAAGGTGATACGTGAGAGAGGAAAATAATTCACAAGCAAACTAGAAATCTTGCTATACTTTGTCCAAAGGCTTATGACAGATGACCTTGAAGAACCACAAGAGCTGCGACAGGGCAGCCAATGAGAGAGACAGTTTTGGGCCACTGATTCTGTGAGTAGGGCCGCATCAAATAGAGCTCAGTGTTCTTCAAGCGTTAAAAGTGTGAGGGTCTGGTCCCTAGAGCGTTGTTGTAAATTTTAAATAGATTAGCAATAACGAGATTGCTGTTGCAGTTTGTCAAAGTGAGTTGAAAGTTCCGAGCGTATATGTGGCAATGTTGTAGCATTTATTTCGTGGTTGATCTTCACAACTCACATAGATTCTGGGGAAGCAGAGTACAATTCTGTACGAGGAAAACAAAAACGAAGCTCTCCGACTGTGTCTGGAGAGATGTCATTAAATATCGCTCATACGAAGTTCACTCGCCATAGAGCTGTGCACAAATTATGCTATTTCTACACAGTTATCTAGTATTTATCTGCAATCTGATCCCTGTGTGTTGTTGGATAGACCTAGAAGCTCCACGGTTACAGATGGAGCCTTCTTGGTTCATGTGACCACAGGTAATAGCACATAAGACTGATGACAGATGTCAGACAAATACAAAGAAATAACCATCATTTTCTTGTGTGAGAGTTAGCTCCCTCTTCCAAAGACTATCCAATTACATTTTTAATACAGGATTAAACATTTTCGGATAGCTCTCCCGGATCGTTGACAAACACACACATTACAATGAGAGAAACATTTTGAATAGACAGTACAATTAATTTTCCTGCTTCTTTGACGATACTTCTTAGAGTTAGTATAATTTTACATTATAAACATTTTGAACAAATTGCTAATATTACTAAGACGTAATTGGGTATTAATTACATACAAAAGTGCCCAATATGTTCTTGATGAGAGCAACCAGAGATACATTATTTGGTCTGGGGCTTCATAATCCTTAATTCTTAGACAAGAATATTTCACAAAATGTTAGAGTGTGTAATGCTAAATTTTAGAAATTATAACTTATCATTTGTGAAGGTAATGGATACGCCATTTATTTTATTCTTTGAAATGAACGACAAGCAAATATTATATGAAACCGTAGTTTTAAAATTGATAAATGACTTTGTTTGATTTCTTCCGTCATTTTTATTGAAAAAGCAAGATTGTAGTTTGCTTGCTGCAAATAGGGTTTGTAAGCAACGTGAACAACGTAACAACGTAAATGATTATATCTTCTTCGTTATTAATTTGAATTTATTTATTTATGGCATTTAAGATAGTGTGTGGAGAGGATGTTGGAATGTAGTCTGAAAGGACCTAGTTAGTAGGTACCATCTCGGCCTTGTATGCCTTAGGGAAAATCCTGCAAAATCTTAGTCAGGATGGGCGGTTGCTAGGATCATTCCCAGGACGTTCCGAGTGCCAATCTAACGCTCTACGAACTGAGCTACCGCCGTTTGGTCTTCGTAACTTAGAATAGGCTATTTGTTTCATTTCTAATAATAAACCATCATTTTGTATCGTTTAAAACCAATAGGTTGCTCTGTGCAAACAAACCTCCTCGCAACTGTGAGGTATTCGAATCGAAATCGAAAAAGTACTGTTTTTTTAATTTTATTTTCATGTGTCACTAGTTTTGGTCAAAAAGTTTGGATTTCTAGAATCGGAAAAATTTAAAACCGGAGCCTTTCAAATCCTTGCGAAATTCAGATTTTCCAATTCCGGATTTTTACAAATACGGAACTGGGTATTCCTATGTGCCACACGAAGTAAAAGTTGGTAGAGAGTACCTAGATATATTAAATGAAGGCTAGAATCTCTAGTTTTTCAAGGTACAGGCTATTGGTGAAACTTCAAAAGAATTCAGTTGTTTAAAACTTGTTAAATGTATAGTGTAATATTTTAAATTAGATCTTTAATTTTCACAAATTATCAGATCGTAAATACTATCATTTTTGCTACATTGATCTGCTTCCATGTGGCAAGTTTTACAAATGGTTCGCGGATATAAAAGACACATGGCATGTTCTATACACTTCATACGTTTTAAAGTAGACAAAGTCTGCTTCAAAACTTTTTATGTGAAGGGAAGAAATTTTTACCTACTGCCCGGATAGCGGTATTGATACTATTCACACGACCCATCAGTATTTTTGCTTTTCGTTCAAAGGATGATATGACATTTCATATGGACCCTTCACCAAAGGGTAAACATAACAGATAGTGCTCACTAAAATATAACAAATTTAATGAATTTGACTGTTTTTTGCGTTTGATGCATTCAAGTGTATAAATGAAATTGCTTAAAAAGGTGGATTTTGAAAGTAATATGAACCGCAAGATGCACTTTAACGTATTCCATTTCATCTCTTTTTCTATGTTAAAAAAATACAAAAAATGATATCAAGTAAGTTTTCCAATATCTTTGTGTGCAAACATGTTAAAAATAATATAGAAAATACTTGCACTAGAATTAATGAGAAATAAATTAAATGATGCACAAGTAAACATGACGTTGGACTCTTTGAGAAATAAGCTGATAGATGCACAGAGAAAATTGACTCTGGACTTCATGAAAACAAGTCCAAAGACGCACAGAAAAACATTGACGCTGGACTTAATGAGAAACAAGTTGATAGGTGCACAGAAAACATTGGCGATCGACTTAGTGAGAGATTAATGAAACGTGCTCGAACCTTTCAAAGGCTTTAGGAAAACTGGAACTCATGCATTTGCATAGCACGAGTTGCCTAGAGTTAAGTCAAGAACCTCTGCAGGGTCTAGATTGTTCTGGCTTTCGCAATCTACAGATGAGAGCTGGATTATATTATGTTGGGCTTTCTTGATTCATTAGACATACACTCATTGATTGTATCACAACAATTATAGAAAACAATTCATAAGCGTGAGGCAAGAGTTCGATGTCCATTCGGCAAACTGAAAGCTGACTTAACTTGCTATAAATCATTACTATCTATTGCATCTATATTGAATATACATTAGGGTACTTATAGTATAATTACACACGATAATAGCGTTTAAAGTTTCTACCCAGCCCGCGTTATCTAGCTGTTTGGTTAGGTTCTTGTCCTTCTTTTCATTTATTTTTCTTGTGTTAACCTTAGGTTTACATTATGGATATTAATTAGGCTTAAAAACTAAACACGAACAGTGTAACACTTCTATGATGATGATCCTTTGTATAAACTAAAGGCATCAACTAAAGGCTTTTACTTTCACTTTCTAGGTGTCATGTCTAGCAATTGCTGCTATTTTTGCTTTCGCTGTGGCAGAATACAAATAGTAAGTATGGTAGTTTTTGAATAAACTTTGTGCTATGTTACAGAACTTGAGAGATTATTCTGCGGTTGTTCATTTTGGTGAACTTACGTTTTAATTTGCTTCAAGATAACATAATGATCATGGATCATTTTCAACCAGCACTATCATTGTACTGTATATATTATTTCCACCCAGTCAGTGTTTGAAAATATCTAGGGAAGTATAATACATATTTACAAAACCAATACACTTACTTAGATGTTGCATCTAGGTACTTTTCAAACGCAGTAAATAATTACTGAAGAGTACAGAAAAAGAGGTTGGGGTGTCCAAGAAAGGTGATTTTTCGTAAAACGCATTTTAAAGTCTAATTCTCCCATTTAGTCCCATGTATTTAATATTCCAAAAACCGTTATAATTTGTGATTATTTGAGCATTTAGATTGAAATTTCCTAGTGGTTAGCTGTCGTTGTTTAGTACATGTTAAAAGTCCTTCTTTTAATGGACATATCCCCTTCTTTCCTTGTAGTCTTCAACTGAGTTAAATATTCTTCCTGTAGCTATCATGAAGAACAGTATTTTTTCGAGTTACGCTGACAAATGAGTCTGTTAGCGGCACTCCAATGCATAGAACTACTTTCGAATCTAGCGAACTATAAGCCCAATTTTGATGCTTGAACTTGTATTTGAAAGCTCTTTGCCATAGTAAGACACAGAAAAAAATCATGGATTGGTAGGATCACCTTATGATCCCACAGGGCGGTGCAAAAAAAATATCAAAATTTCACATTTTTGATGACAGCACTGACCCCAGACCATATACGTAACCAAAACTTACGGAATCTTAATCTATGGTTCAAAACCTTTCAAACGGTGTATAACATGTCAAAATTGGTGGAGGGGTTCAAAAGTTACGACTTTTTTTTTAGCCGAATCACAGAATTTTCACAAATGATCGAAAGTGAAGGAATGAAAAGTTTCTCTGTCATTCGGTCTGTCTTTTTGTTTTAGCCGCAAATTGTTGGTACCGGGCGTTTTGGGGGTCAATTGGGAGCCCCAGCAAGTTGGAGTAAAAAATGTTTATTTTGTATAGGAGTTACCGTTTTCGAGATACGGAGCCTACCATGGTACAAAATCGGCCTTTTGTATGAAGACTATGCGCTTTTTTTTTAATAGGCAGCGTTACAAAATAAGTGGTATCAGTATAAAAAAAAACCTTCGGGTAAAGAGAAGAAATTCTACTCACAAAATAAGTGATATCAATTTTGCTAGTGATTTTTCTTTGTGTCACTATGGCGGAAGGGAGGATACTAAAACTCTTAATTTTATTACAAAGGAAACACTTCCGCCACAGTGACACAAAGAAAATCATTCGCAAAATGGATATCACTTCTATTGTGAGTAGAATTTTTACGCTACTCTTCCCTTTACGCCTCAAGGGTTTTTTATACTGATACCTACATCTAATATAATCGTTCAACTAGAAATTTTTCTCACGATAGTTTATTTTATTGGTATCGTATATAGAGGCAATATTCGAAATGTTGACTGATAACATTAAAATTGAATGATTTTTTAGTTATTTACCCAATATCTAAATAACAAAGTAAACAGCTCAACGAAGCCCAGTGTAAAGTTTATCGATATTTCTAAGTATAACACGTTCTAGTTATTTTTTATTATAGAGGTATTTGGTGTGCTTGAATGTGTTCTTCTGATCATGTTGGACAGAAATGTGTCTGACGTAGCATCACTGACTTGATCAGCAATAATTAATATTCCATTAGTAATTATAAATGCTATTGGTAAGAATTCCAAGTAGAAAGGAATACATAAACGTATTTTGTTCAAATTATACTACCTACGTTATCAAGAATGTTTTGAAGGATGAGAGAAGGAACTTAGTACTGATGGAGAGATGGGAGAAATAATTTGTAGCTGAAAGGATTTGCAGTGTGTTAATGATTACTTGCAACAGTGCCATAGAAAGTTCAATCAAGGAAATTAAACCTTTCCTTATGAAAAACTGTATCAAATAATTAAGATTATCTCAGATATGCTAATAGTATCTATATCTTCACATAGGCCCTATGTAATGACTAATTGATACCTTACACCTGTACCTAAGCACAATTTCTATGAGCTTTCTAAACCACTTTTGCAAGTAATCATTAACACACTGCAAATTCTTATTTGCATCCAAATTATGCAAATTATCCATCTTCGCTACATCCAAATTATTCTTTCTTCCATTACATTTCTCTATCAGTTCTAAGTTCCTTCTCTCATCCTTAAATACTTTCTTGATAAAGTAGATAGCACAATATGAACAAAATATATTACTTTACACTTGTAGCAACTTGGATCTTAATTTCCCCCACAAAGAAGTAGCTATTTTATTTTTAAAAAATAAAACCGATGCAAAAAAAAAGGTTTGAAATACCACACAACACTAGGATTAGACAGAGTTTAACGTCATTAATAGTAGCCAGAAACTCTTAATAATATTGCAAGATATGGTTAAGAACACTGCCTGGTAACATTACTATAATAGGGAAATGTATGGATGAAGTTACAAGTACACTGATGATAATAAAGGCCTGAGATTTTACGCAGGGATAAAATTGTGATTTGATTACAGATAGTAATGATTAAAAAATGGAATTGTTCAATAGTTAAAATAAAGAGAAGTACCTAACCTGCTTTTCAAAATTCTCCTGCTTTTCACTAAATTCAGAACAATGTTAAATTGTTTGCTTATAATTAAATTTCTATAATATCTTAAAACGAAGTATGTTATTCTGCTTTCAAGAGACTTTCGGGAAGTGTGTGCCGTAATTAGAAACTTGTATGTGCATTGGAAATTGATTATAGTATATACAACATGGAAAAAATAACCACTGAATGGAACGGTAACTTTCAAATTTAAGTTTTTTTTTCTGTAATATGGAGATTGAAATTTCGCAGGCATTTCTAATTCAATTTAATGTTAGAAATTTTAGACAGGGTCAATAGTGTATTCTCTGTTTGGGCTAAACACTAGAGAATAAAGAACACACGGTAACAGATATAACATGCACAATACAATACACTAGACTGCGGTTCCTGACTTTACGCTCGGCAGCGCGCAAAAAAAAAATCATATTAGTAAAAGCACAATTCAACTAACTCTTGTCACTTCATATTTCTATCGATTATGTCACGATTTCACATTTACCAATAATAGCAAGCGTCGAAATTCAACCATAAAGCAACATAATCGAGCTAAACATTTTTGTGTTTAAATTCTCGTACCCCTGCCATCTATTATTTCGTTCGCGCATATCAACTTAGCGCAATATGATGTTTTTTGCACTATTTAAAACTGCAAATGACAAAATACGTTGGAAATGCAGAACAAATCAATATTTTAATTTTCCATAAAACATTCCACTTCTCAGTTCTCTCTTCAGTTTACAAGCTAATTTTATTGCTTATTTTATATAGCGTTATGTTCTTTTTTGAATTGGTTCGGCAATATCTGCTTTCTTCGCGCACTTCCGGACAGTGTCCCTTGTATGGATTAAAATTCAGGAAATTTAAACATGATTGAGACTGACCTGATTAGGATGGAAAACACATTTTGGAATATTGAAACTTTTAAAGACATGTTATCCCTGTATCTCGATGCAGAAACAGAAACACTAAGATAACATGACCCCTCCAAGAACGCCAAGTGAGTGAGCCGCATGCACTGACTGCTGCGACTATCCTACATGCAGTCATGCAACTACAGGCTATGGCGCGAGTGTGGATGCTACGGTTTCTATCTTGACGAAGACATTTACAGCGTATCGGTTATGTGTATATGAGAAGAAAGAAGGTGAAACAAGAAGACAAAATAGTGCGAGAAGATTTCCTTGAAAGAGGGGGAAACCCAGAATATACATTGCTGTACATTCCGTAAAAAAAACCTTAATCGATTCTAACTGCTCATTTATTTACCTGGTAAACCACGCATGTTTGAAGGGTGAAAAAAAAACAGGTGAAGTCTGTAATTAATCTATCTGTTATGCATTCAATTTAGCAAATGTTGTTAATACATGCAAGTCGATCGCTCACACACTCATACAGCGCATAGCGCGCGTGCGGGAGCCTGGAGAAGCTGTTCAGCATCGATGAATTGTTGGAGCGATACCTGCTGAGTACAATTAGATATACAGATGAAGGTACTGTTGGAGTGCCTGAAAAAGAACTATGAAGGCTGTATTAGTAATACTGGGAATATATTGTTATTGTACACCTGAAGAGTAATCAACTATTGACTGTGTCTCCATGGTGCGTCAGTTTTTTTACATATATATATACTCACACGCACTTACACATAAACACATATATTTTGCCTACTTCTACCCATGGGGATGATGTTTGTGGTTGGGTTTGTTTGAGCTTATTTGGGTGGGTTAGGGATTATTACGTTCAGTGATCTTTTGTGCTTCTTATGAAAGCCTGTGTTGTATGTTCCAAGTTGGGAAATCAGGTTGTTTTGTGAATAGTCTTTGGTGGAGTAAAATGTCTGAGTTGTGGCAGTGATATTTTGATATATTGGTTGTATGTTGAGGCTACACTGTAGCGGAATGACCTCTTGTGTACCTAGGGCATTTAGTGATTTCTGTAATTACTCTGTTTGGAATGTTTGTAGCTTCTTTATGTGTACTTGTGCAGTGTATCACCATGTTGGTGCTGCATATAATAGAATCGGTTGTATAGTGTTGCTTTTGTCTTTAGGTTTAACTGATTGCTATTTAATAAGCTTTTGAGTTATTCTAGCCTTCCTGTGGCTTGACCGATTTGGGTTTGTACATGTCTTTGGAAGGCGAGTTGTCAGAAACAGGATGACTTATTTGGGAAGATGCTTGAGCAAAACATTTTGTATATTGTCGGGTCCACTGGCTTTAAATGGCATTAATTTATTTATAATGGACAGGTTTTGTTTTTCCTGAACCTTTTTGAAGTTGGAGCCATATTCAGTATTGAAAAAAATTGTAACTGTTCTTTTCACGTTTCTATCATGACCAGGGTCTGATGGGAAAGTATTTGGTTGGAAAGGTTTCTCCAGTGTGTCTGCCAGAGCGTTTGCTTTATCTATGTTTGAGTAAACAAGTCCATTTTCTCCGTGTAAAGAGGAAGTTGGTGCATATGGTTTAGTGAGATTCTTGGTGACCTTCCAAACCGAATTGTCAGTGATGCTTAATTTACTGACTTTTTCTTCCTATTTGTTTCTTTTGTAAGTAATTATTTTTCTTTTGATTTTCCGTCTTAAGTTATTAATCCTATTTTTGTATCGGGGGTCCCGGGTGCGTTGATATTTTTTCGGACGCCGTTCCGATAATTAATTAGCTTTTTACTATTATCTGGGAGTCCGGATGTGTGATGTGGCTTCTTGTTCGGGATAGAGATGGTTTTCGCATTCTCTATCACTTTAGTAAGTTTGAGTGCTTCTGTTTCTATGTCTGTTTTACTAGTGATAGAATACTCTCTTGGAATGTTTTGCTACTAAACACTAAACAGTTTCCAGTTTGTTTTGAAGTAATAAGGTAGTTGTAAGTTGCTATCAGTTTCAGGATTTTCATTAGGGAAAAGTGCCGTATTATCGGGTATCTTTCGTAAATCTGAAATTGTGACGAAATAGATGGACTAAAATTGTTAAATTTTATAATGTGTATTCCACATTACGTAAATTATTAATACCTAAGTCTGCGTAGCAATAAATTAATGCTGGGAAAAGATACAGAGTAAATTCTCAAAATGTTCAATTTTTACCTTACAGAAAATGGGTTCCTAATTTAGGGTTTCTAAGTTCGGGTTGGGATAAAGAGTACGGCAAATGAAGAAAATACAGCCTGAACTTTGTGTCTAGTTCATTTACCCATATACAAAAATAGCAATTAACACAGGAGTATGCTGAATGTTATCATTGTAGAGTTGTACAATCTTTTGTTCACTTGGGTGATTTAGCTTTTACTGATGCAAAGATCGCATTTGAAAGTACGCCACATATTCTTCTCAATACCGGCACAAAGTTCATGCGCCCAACGGAAACATTTAGTACATTTAATCCACGTGTCGGTGGACCTGTCTGTTGACCATAGCTACCTGCCATAGGTACCCGAAATTTGAAAACACCTTACTACCCGAAATTAATACCTACCACTTCGTTTTTTTAAGGCATGCTGCATTCAACTGGCCTCTTTGTTCCGTCCAAAACACTTACCCATATAGCACACTCCAAGCTAGTGTATTAACTTTCGACTTTTCACTTACCTTTTATCTTCACTGAGAAAATACCCTCAACACTGGTGCATTCAAAACTTTTTTTGCAGCGAATATCACACTCATTTGACTGAGGCAATATTCCTACACACGAATGACACCAAACTCACAATGGCGACTGGGCGCCTTCTTTTCCGCATATTAGCAATAACCCATGCAGATGGCAGCACAATCCAACTGGCATAACTGACTACTCGGAATTTGGACACTACCCGAAATTAGGGCTCCGCATCCTAATTGAGATTAATATTGGCAGGTGGACTGAATCTAATTCATTTGTAACGTGTATTTGCTTATAATACGGTACATTATTGTATAGCGCATAATCCAGTACATCAGGCAGTTCGCCGGATAGTGCGTTGGCTTCTATTGGCTTAATACTTGGAGCGTTGATCTTTGTAAAAAAGAATAGAGCTTGTTGCCATTCAGATTGGCTGTGCAACTGCAGAAGTGGCGATGTTTACTGACTAGGTCTCCCTGCTGACAATGTACTAGGGAATACGTTAATTATTTTCTTGATGTCGGTTGTATCTATGCGGATTGAAGGTGAGTTACAAATTCTGGCACTTTCTGAGAGATGCCTTGGGCTGTCATGTTTTTGTTTTTTTCATATATGTGTTACTTATTTCATGTGTTTATGATTTTGTTTGGGGTTCTGTTTGTGTGTGTACGGGTCAGCGTTTTACCTGTACCAATTCTGCTACCCAGGTGAAGAACTTATCCAAAACACTTGAATGAATTTCAGTACTATGTTAATGTTACCATTGCCACCAATTGCCATGATCAGATCACCTAGTGCACCATATATACCACAGTTAGATTCCTTAAAGTGTGCATGAGTGAGAGGTTTCTTAGGAGATGGAACGGGATCCTCCAGCACCTATGCGTATTGGGTTAGCAGGTTTCTGGTTCGTAGGTACATTGGAAGGAGTAGGAGGTGAGGTAGGAT
>JAGDQP010064819.1:0-11513 GCA_022664845.1 Lepisma saccharinum | reverse complement strand
CAGAAAACCAGAGATCCAGTGTATAAACATTCTATTAATAACCTCAGACAAGTCATTGCACTGGAACTATCTGAACATAAAGATAAAGTTTTTCAGAATAAAGTCTCAAAAATGAGCCTCAAAGATAACTCCCTATGGAAATACACTAAAAACCTAACTAAAAAGTTCGTTAATATACCTTGTATACACGGTCAGAATGGTCTAGTCTTCTCTGCACAAGAGAAAGCAGATGCCATAGCTGATTCACTTGAAGATTCTTTCCAACCTAATCATGAGCTAACAGACGATGCTCACGATAGAAAAGTTAAGAGGAAAGTCAATGAATTTGTAACTTCAGTCCCAATAGGCGTTTTTCCGAAAATTAAAATGTCAGAAATCAGACGAACTATTAAATGGTCCAAAGGCCTCAAAGCCCCAGGTCCAGACAAAATTCAAAACATAGTCTTAAAACAACTTCCTAAAACCGCGCTCAAATATTTGAAACACATAATTTATAACATACTTAAATTCAGTCATTTTCCAACAGCGTGGAAGCATGCTAAAATAATAACAATTCCTAAGCCTAATAAAGACAGTAAATTTCCACAAAATCATAGACCCATCAGTCTCCTTAACGCAATGGCTAAGGAAGCCGAAAGTGTGATATACAGAAGACTGAAGGATCACTTGTCTGTGAATAATTTAATTACTGCAGAGCAGTTTGGATTCAGGCCAAAACACTCCACTACCCACCAGCTAGTACGATTCATCGAATTTATCACAGACAAATTTAATAAAAAGCAAATAACAGGGGCAGCCATGTTAGATGTTGGTACCCCGGCATCATATATAAAATGATTGAGAATAATATCCCCCCCTACATTATTCATTTTATACGCTCGTACTTAAAAGACCGGACTTTCAACGTCTGGCATCAAAATAAAAATTCCTCCAGCAGAGAGATCAAAGCAGGAGTCCCACAGGGATCCTTATTAGGGCCAATTCTCTTCCTCCTTTACGTAAATGACATCCCGAGATGTAATAAAACTGAAATAGCAATGTACGTAGATGACACGATAATCTATTCATCCTCGTTTCAACCTAACCAAGTCACTAAATACATACAAGAGCACCTAAATATCCTTAGGCCCTGGCTTAAGAAACTCAAAACCGTTTTCAAATGTTTTTGTGTCTTCCACCAAGTCAGTGATCCTGGCCGACAACAATAAGTGGCTAAAGGTGTTTTGTCAGGCCTACAGTTAAATTGCTTTGTTGTTTACTGTAAACTGCAACTTTTTACAACAAATATATAGTCATTCGTATCGGACAAACTGTTTACGACAAAATATATAAATAAAATACATAATTTTAATGATCGAATATAATTCATTAACTTGTGTACACTTTTCTTTCCTATAATGTTGGAAAGGAAAATAACTAAACTTTTAAAAAAAAGATAAAACTTTTTAAAAACATGCTTTTCTTAAAAAAAATACAATTCGTTTTAAAAAGAAAAAAATATTTTTTCAAGAAATTCACGTTAAAAATTATTTATGCATGACTAAAAATAAAAGCATGGGACGCGCCAATTGAAGAATTTTTAAACTAACTGTACGTGAGAGCCCCATACTTTTCTTTTTATTCATGCAAAATAGATTTTTTTAAAGTAATTTTCTTCAAAATAAAATTATTTTCTACTTTTTAGTACGACTTGTTTTATTTATTTATTTAAATGAAAAGTATGTTTTTAAAAAGTTTTTATTTGTTTCGAGTTATTTCGTGTTCGGATACTTTTTCCTTACCCTATATATGTAAGCTGATGTTTTGTCACACAAATCCTAAAGTGTTTTGCAGTCAGTCAAACGCAACATCGTTGCGGGATAGTATATATTATAGGATAAAGAAGTTCTCACTAAAACCAAGAAAACATGCTTTTAAAATATACGACATAAATATATTAAAGTAAAACGGAATGTTGTATTTTAACGACTTACGTCGCTGTGCAAAATTTCGTAATTGTATGGTGACGTCGGGAAATGAGTTAAATTAACGTTGCAAGATTTGAGGACACCATGAACCAGTGTGAGTTAAAGAAAAGCATGTAAAAAGTCAAGTTACTGAACTTAGAAACGTCGTAAATAAGTTCTCTTGTACCGAAAGCTTCTTCGGTACTTCTTTTTATTGATTGCTTTCTACTAGTAAAGAATTTACTATAGGCGGTCCTACTTGCTAAAAAAGAGCGTCGGGGATATGATTGTGTCGAGTTGCAGGTGTTCCTACGCCAAATATCATCTAGTGTATTGTGCGTATGCTTCTCAAACGTATTTTATACATACATGGATTTCGATAACAAGGCTATGGTATTGGTTTCCAAGAATACTTGATAAGAGATTTTATTGTCTTCCTCAATTAATGTTTCTTTAAGAATTACAACCAAAAAATATCAAACGAAGAAGTATTAGCTTGTATAGCGATCCGCAATTCCCACCAACGAAATTTAAACAAAGGTAAGGGAAGCTTTCAGTGTCATAACTTTAGTACAGAATGAACTATACGATGCCGCGATGTTCTATATATTCATGCTATGAGTTTTAATGCATAAGTTCCTTAGTACACTGTAAAAAATTTAGGAGTAGAGGTGTTATACTACTCCGTATGGGGTGGCAACTACATTGCCACCAGTTTTGGTGCTCAGCACCCCTATAATTTTTACAGTGTACAGTTGATGTGTAATTACAGTTAATTGTTTTATTCCTCGACGTTTCTTTGTATTCTTGTTTTAGAGAATAGCTAATAGAACTCGTATATTTTCTCTTAAAAATTTCCTCATATTATTTCTTTCTTTTGTTCTTTTTAGCCACTCATCTAATGATAATTCCACCTGGGGTGGTTTCCTTCAAAAACATAGGAACAGAAACGGTAGCGAATGTTGTTGTTCTAAACACCAGTGTGGAACGAGTTTGCTTTAAGGTAAGGATCACCAAATTATTTACATTATAATGATATTGAAATTTGTAAACGGATCAAAGCACGATTTCTGATGATTCCATACATAAATAAAGAATGTTCTCAGTAACACAGAAAGCACAAGGACGTCCTATCCGGGATATTCAGATGTCCAAGGAACATCCCATTGGTCCCACGGGTCTTTTCTAGGACATCCACGGGACGTCCAAATGTCTGCCTTGGCCCCGAAAATTGATATTCCCATGGGAAGCCCGCAGGACATGATTGGGATTTCAAATGGGACATTATAGGACATTCTGTATCCCTCATACATCCCACGAATATCCATGGCGTATACCATCTTTGCCCACAGAATGCCTGTAGACATTTTTGGGAATGTCTAGGGAAGAATCCCTAAGGATCAAATAGAGAATGGGTATGGCTGCTGTCTATTAGTTGTATTTAGTTGGAATTCGTACATTGCTTTCACAATGATGTATTATGGCGCTTGTATATTCTCCAATTGCCTGTGGTGGGGTTCGTGCCTGAAACTTTTCGTATTCGTCATTTGTAGCTCGTCACTCTTAACCACTGGACTATGAAGGCATGTTGGTAGTGACGTGTATTTTATTATTCCTTTTATGCTGTGAAGACTGTTTCTGAAGTAAAAGCTTGAATTCGTTACTGATATCACGGATTGGACCTTATGTTAGAGCTATGAAGGCTGCTTCGTCGATTTTACTCTCCCATCCTGTTCCGTTTGGTAATTGACAACATTTGTGGTACATGGCAGTGTGGTAATGACTGATTCCATTTCAAATCGTCCAGGGGAGTCCACACGACTGTCTCAGATTTCATTCATATTTTCTATATGGGATCTACGTTCAAAATTATTAGACCCATATTTTTTCTTTTTACCCCCCCAAAAAATGTCCTTCAATATATAGCCTTTCAAAATGGCCGGCCTCAGAACGAGTAGTTCGAAAAAGCAAAAGTTAGGTCAAGTTTAAAAGTTTATTATGGAGAAACTAATGTATTTAGTAACATAAGCTGAATGGTAGGAAGAAAACAAAGTAGTGTGCTTCAGTGGTGGGTAGAGGTGTGCAACGAGCGGATTTCGAGCGCTCGAAACACAAAAATACGTTTTCGAGCGAGCAGAGTATGATCGAACAAAATCTGCTCGAACAGATTTGTTCGAACACTTTTGCTCGAAATCCTGGATTCGAGCGTTCGAAAGTCCTGGAATTTCCCCTTCCCCTCCACTTATCTTGGTAAACAACGTGGTACACAATGTTGCCAACTGTGATAATATTATTCTGATCATAGTATAATTTCAACTTTATAGCTTTGATACAACAGATAATTAATTAAGTACTAAAAAACTATTATCGTGATTCCATAGGTACTTTAACGCCAACATTTCTGGGAGCTCCAAGGGACGCTGACTACGATTCCGATCCTAAAAATGTTAAAATTTGTAATCCAAGACCGCGGCAGCGCGAAACATCATCATTGTAAAGAATAGTCTGATGAGGAGAGAGGGGGGGGGGGGGGGGGTTCATTACCGAGACCAAAAATATACACTTTTGAAATCCAAGATGGCGCCAGCGCGAAATGTCATATTGTTAAATATCATTAGAATTTCGTGAAATTTTATATGTGGGGGCTTGAAGGAGCTCTGAGTCCATTACACTTTTGAAATCCAAGATGGCAGCAGCGCGAAATGTCACAATTGTTAAAAAGCATCAGAATTTTGTGAAAATTTATATGTATGGGCTTGAAGGAGCCCTGAGTCCATTACCGAGGGCAAAAATATACAATTTTGAAATCCAAGGTGGCGGCAGCGCGAAATGTCACAATTGTTAAAAACCATCAGAATTTTGTGAAATTTTATATGTAGGGGTTTGAAGGAGCCCTGAGTCCATTACCGAGGGCAAAAATGTACAATTTTGAAATCGAAGATGGCGGCAGCGCGAAATATCATAATTACTAAAGTCATCAGTTTTTCTTTAAATTTCATATATGGGACTTTGAAGCGGTGCTGAATTCAATTCCGAAACTAAAATTGTTGGATTTTGCGAAACGTCAAAATTGTTAAAAATCAGATATTCGTTCGATTCCGTTGTCAATGAGAAACCGAAAATGGCGGCAGTTTGGAATGTGATAAAATGTTCAAAATTATCAGATTTCTGTTAAATTCCATATGTGGGTGTTCCGAGGAACGCTAATTACGAATCCGAGCCTAAAAATGTTGAATTTTAAATCCAATATGGCGGCAGCCCAAAATATGATAATTGTTAAAATATTTTGATTTTTCCTGAAATTTAAATGCAGGTCTTTCAAGAGGCTCGGGTTCGACTCCTGTTCCAAAATGTTGAAATTTAAAATCCAAGAGGGCGGCAACCCGAAAAGTGATAAATTCTTAAAAATTATCAGGTTTTGTAAAATTTCATAAGTGGGTGTTCCGAAAGACGCTGATTACGAATCCGAGCCCAAACATATTGAATTTTCAAATCGAAGATGGAGAGAGCGTGAAATATTCTGATTATTAAAAAAAATGATTTTCGTGAAAATTTATATTTGTGGCTTTCATGGGACGCTGATTACAAATTTGAGACCAAAAATATTAAAATGTGAAATTCAAAATGGTTGTAGTGCAAAATGTCACAATATCTAGAAATTATCCGATTTTTGTGAAATTTCATATCCGCGGCTTTCAAGGATCCGTCCCGAGGCTAAAGTGTTTACATTAAAAAATGAAGATGGTGGCAGCGCAAAATATTGTAATTGTTAAAAATAATTTAATTTCGTGGAATTTTTCCCGGGATTTCTGAGATTTCTGGGTTGGATTCCTAGACTAAAATATTGAAATTATAAATTCACTCCAGTAGGACACAGACACGTTTTGAATGTTAATTTTTGTTCTAATTCGTTGATTAACAGTTATTGGTTAAAAAGTACGTTTAATTTGAATCATATTTCAACAAATGTTTGTACCCCAGTAGCACATGCAGGTTGGTCGGTTATGGGGCCCATATCGTTCCACATCGTAAATGCGGACGAGAGAGGGGCCCCACTTGATACCACGTAGATCGATGTGGGATCGACATCGATTATCGGTATCACTAATTTACCTACTTTCTAAACTATATTTTGCAAAGAATAAATCGATTTTTACAAACCTTTTTTTCATAATGAATAAATTAAAATTAAAAATAGAGCATTCGTCATGGCATTATATCGATCCATGTTGCTAACCGATATCTATAATGATCAATGTCGGTCCATATGGGCAAACCGATGTTTATTCATGCAATGGTATATCCCTCTGGTGATAATGTATAAAACTTGATGCTGTTGTCAACACGCGGCCAGCTTTGTTTGGTGACAAAGGAGTTGTTCACAATTTAAGCACGTAAAGGTGCAGAAATAATATGTCCTTCCACGTGAAGGACCAAAAAATAAAGTGTTAAAGTTGATTGTTTTCCCAAGGATTCTTTGATTACTGTAAGTAAATAGACAAATCAACAAGATTTATAGTAATGTTAAGCTGGTAATCGTACGCCGTCAGAACCGGGAGACATTTTACACTTTTGTTTTGTTTGTACGGTGGAAAGTAGCGTATTTTCTCAAGCCCATGTGGTTGTTGAGATATTTTAAGATTTGAGATATTTTGATAAACTCTTGTATAGCTTTGTTGAGATATGTTGACAATTGGGGATTTGCGATAATTTGACCAACCATCGTATATATGGATCAAATGTTTTGTTTCGGACGTACTATATATTCTTCATCTTGTGAAATTACTAAGTTGTGCGAAGTTTTGTTGAGATATGTTGAAAACTGTGTATTTGCAATATTTCAACCAATTCTCAAATATATGGGTCATTTTTTTGTTTCCTGTGTACCCTACGTTCTTCGTCTTGTGAAATTACTAAGTTGTGCGAAGTTTCGTTGAGATATGTTGAAAATTGTGAATTTGCGATATTTGGACCAACCCTCGTATATATGAGTAAAATTTTTATTTCGGACGTACTCTATTTTCTTCGTCTTGTGAAATTACTAACTTGTGCAAAGTTTTGTTAAGACATGTTGAAAGTTGTTGATTTGAGATATTTGGACCAACCCTCGTATATGTGGGTCAAAATTCTTGTTTCGGACGTACTCTATGTTCTTTGTCCTGTCAAATTGCTAAATTGTGCCAAGTTTTGTTGAGATATGTTGAAAATTGTGAATTTTCGATATTTTGACCAACCCTCGTATATATGAGTCAAATTTTGATTTCGGACGTATTTTTATGTTCTTCGTCTTATTATATTAGGAAGATCTGCAAAGTTTTGTTGTGATATGTTGAAAATTGTGGATTTGAGATATTTTGACCAACCCTCGTATATATGTGTCAAATATTTGTTTCGGACGTACTCTATGTTCTTCGTCTTGTCAAATTACTAAGTTGTGCGAAGTTTTGTTGAGATATGTTGAAAATTGTGAATTTACCTTTTTTTGACCAATTCTCGTATATATGGTTAAAAATCGTGGTTTCGTATATAGTCGAGAGGTTTTTGTTAGATAACCCATTATTATTATTAGGTTAGTTGGCAACATTGAACCTCCTTTAACCAGTTACAGGAAGATAAAGACAAAAAATGTAATCTGATGACGTAATTCGAGCAGGCACAAAACCATTCACGCTCGAAGTGGATTTTTGCCAGTTCTCCCACGTTTCGAGCGTGACTGCTTCGAGCTTCGGTTTTCGAGCGCTCGAAATCCGCTCGTTGCACAGCTCTAGTGGTGGGTAAAAATTATCCTATTGCTCCAATAGATATCGCGCAATTAACTCGCAATGTTGCCAACTTTTGAGATTTGTTTCTAACTTTGGATATTTTTTTTCGGTACCCATGGGTGATATGACCATTTGCTTCCACCATCACATTCACCTCTATTAGGTCTGTTAAAACTGTAAAGGATTTGCGTTTCTAATCATTACGTCTCAAGTTACAGCATCATGAAAAGCTGAAAAATTCATTAAGTCATTTTCTCCACTTTTTAAAAATCTGATTTTTTTACTAGTATTCGAGAAGTGCCTGAACATTAATATCCTTTTTACCGTTTGTGCGGCCTGAACCCCTAACCTTCGCAATTAATTATTAAAATTTCAATTTTTGTACTCGGGGACTTCATGATTTTGTGTTGGCTAGAAACGGACATTTCAGTGTTATATATCACGTTTACCATTGCTAACTTACACACAATAGCATGTACTCAGTGCATCCATTTCTCATTACACATGTAATACTTCAAAAATTTTAGAAAAAAAAAATAGAACTGCAACTTGACAACTCTGGCCAGAAAGTTCAAACTTGTTCAAGAAATGACATTATTGCATCAGCAACCACAGTACATGACTGATGAGTATGTCAACATCGTACTCCTGTTCTGTGGAGAATTTGGAATTTTCATTATCTGATGACAGTTTTCTACACTTTTGTGATCCTACCTTGGTTGCGGTTGTAAAATATCTGCGACAAGTTGCATGAAAGTTCCTTTGTTTCTTTAAATCATTATTCATTTATTCATCCTCTGTATCTTTATTGAAGTAATAATAATACAAATATTTGAACAACTAATTTTAAGCCATTCTTGAATATTATTTGAATCAGTTGTAGTTTCTCATTAACAGACAATAACTTATTTATGTGATGAAACACATATAGATACTGGAAAAAGTTGTCTTGATGCATTTTTTTAATATTATGTTTGTGTTAATAATTATAATTTAATTATAAATTTCTAAAATTATAATTTACCAATAATTTATGCACACTTCAAGTTTGATATTTATCGTTCGGCTATTGTAACGTATTTATTAGCGTTATCAATAGTACTCTTATACTATGTGTCATTCAGTAAATCAACATACATTTTATATCCAAGAGAATAAAATACAACGTACGTATTTTTCTGCTGTCTACATAATTTTCAGTTCTTCCTTTTGTTGTTTCGCTGTATTAGTCCCTTCTTTGAACTTTGACCCTTTATAGCTCCATAAGTTAGCAACATTGACATCTCATGTACATATCACTGGCTTCTACTACGCCTGCAGTCTGTTTTCGCAGGAAAAACAAACCTAGTGTTATTTGAAAAACTAAAACTTTGTAATGTCCTGGCAACACTGACTTCGTCCTATGAGACAGGTATTTTGTTAGCTGAACACATTTCCTTCTTTTTTGGATCATTTTCGTGTTACGGGTGCCAAGTTTGTATATAGGATCTAAAATCCATTTATAACCACCAGAAAATCATAAAGTCCCCGAGTACAAAAGTCGAAATTTCAATAATTAATTGCGAAGGTTAGGGACTCGGCCGCACAAACTGTAAAAAGGATATTAATGTTCAGACACTTCTCGAATACTAGTAAAAAAATCAGATTCTTAAGTGGGTTTTTAGAGAAAACGGCGTCCAAACATGGCGACTTAATGAATTTTTCAGCTTTTCATAATGCAGTAACTTGAGACGTAATGATCAGAAACAAAAATACTTTACAGTTTTAACAGACCTAATAGAGGTGATTGTGATGGTGGAAGCAAATGGTCATATCACCCATGGTTACCGAAAAATAAAAATATCCAAAGTTAGAAAAAAATCTCAAAAGTTGGCAACATTGCGAGTTAATTGCGCGATTCCTATTGGAGCAATAGGGGAATTTTTACCCTCCCCTGAAGCACACGACTTTGTTTTCTTCCTACCAATCAGCTTATGTTACTAAATACATTAGTTTCTCCATAATAAACTTTTAAACTTGACCTAACTTTTGCTTTTTCGAACTAAGGCCATTCTGAGGCCAGCCATTTTGAAAGAAATTGAAAGAAATTTTTTTGGGGGTAAAAAGAAAAAATATGGGTTTAATAATTTTGAACGTAGATCCCATATAGAAAATATGAATGAAATCTGAGACCATGATGGGGACTATTTTACTCTTACCTGGACGATTTGAAATGGAACCAGTGTAATGTAGGATTACTAGACCTTACTTTTGGGGTTTTGGTATGTGTTGGCAGGAAACTACTTTGAACCCCCCACTTACCCACGGAAACCATAAAGTATGCTACTTTCTGATTAAGTAACTGATAAGTGCATGCGAAAGAGCACCAAAAGAAACGTCTAGAAACGAAGTATCATGCAATCGTACGTATTGAAGGGTAGAGAGAAAATACCAACAGGTTCCAAAATATCTGAAATTGAGATCACGATGTCATTCTATTCCTTTCATAGCTATCTTAAATATAGCAGAGCTGAAAACGGGTTACTTTTGGTGACCCGGACGTAGGTGATCTGATCTAAAACCTGACCCAGTAACCTGTTTGAACTCTCAAACATTGCAGGTCACAAATCGGAAAAAGCAAGTAAGCGTCAAGTTATGGAAATTTTAAGAAACCAAGTAAAGGGCAAAAGAATAGATATAGCGAAGTATGTTTTCATTATCCTGGAAAGCTTGTTAGTGAATGGTTATTAACGCCCTAAACGAGCTGGTGAGCTTCTAAGGACGGGACCTACGAGCCGGGAAACGAATACAAAGGCAGAAAGGGGCCTAATAGCTGGTAGGTTGGAGTAAAAAATACACCGACCATGTCTGTTATCTGCAAAACTAATTCGTAGAGTTGCATGACACTTGGTTTCTAGACTTTTTTTGCGGTGCTATTTTACATACACTTGTTAGTTCCTTGATTGAAAAGTAACATACATCGTAGTTCCCTAGTAATTTTGAATTTATTTATGGCCTTTAGGTATCTTTGGCTCAGACTGGAATGGGGTAGGTAAGGGATGGAATCGTTGATTAGCCGAGATGGTACCTTGATTAAGGTACGGTCTCGGCATTTGTTTGGGACCCTTAGTCAGGGTAGTTAGCCACAGGGTTCGAACCCGCGTATCTACCCATAATTACCTATCCAAAGTCCGCAACGTTACCGCTTGTACCGTGGGAACTGGGTAGGTTCCGTAGGGAGGATTCTGATGTTATCCGTATTTTATTGGTTTAATGACATGTCCGTATATCGCATGAAATATCTGAAGCCCACCTATCAACGTTTCCACAAACTAGAAGAGTAAAAGTGCCTGAAATAACAAAAATTGTTATATTGAAAACAGAAAAAACAAACCTGATTTTCTAATTCAAAACTAACCCACGATCGCAAATATATTAATAACAGTAATGAGCTTAAAAAATATTACCGACTCGAGTTTGGAGCCTGGGTATTCTACTTAATACGCAGACGCTCTAATCATATTGACATGTTCATATATATTTCTATATATACTCACAAACACCCACCCACCTATATATATATAAATATATTCATTTTCATTGAAGACAGTTGGCATTCCTGATAGCTTTATCAGTAATCACATGTGCTGTTTGAATGTTCCTATTGTTGTGATTAGTCAGCTTGGGTAGAATAAATTCTCAAGAAAAACAATCAGCTTAGCAAGTGTCACAACACTCTATATGGTGGTCATAACAAAAGGGTTAATATCTGGTGTAGTAAAAAGTAATCCATTATTTTGCCAATAGATGGCTTCAGTGATCTGTA
>JAGDQP010064818.1:0-11513 GCA_022664845.1 Lepisma saccharinum | reverse complement strand
AGTTGCTGCACAAACAGAAATATGGGTATATTTCTTCTATATATATCAGCAGTGACACATTCCTTTGTACTTGGGTTCGTCCCGCTTCAGTTGCTATGTTCTTAGAAACTCGACATTTCTAAATATTTTAGAACGCCTTATTTTCGGCATGCACACAATCAGATTAAAAAATGCACGTGTTTTCCCAGAAAGTATTTAGAGCCAAATGAACATCTGCGAGCACTTTGTCGGAATTCACTTACAGTTAGGTTGACACGCTATTGAAGAAAATAGTTTTGAGATTAACAAAAGCTATTTGTTTCCACTTCTCAACGGATGTTCAAGACAATCCGAACTATTTTCTTTTGGCAAGACAATCAATAGCATGTCCTGTTTCTAGGGATAGAGCATTGAGGTCTAGTCTAGCAGTTATTTTTATATTTACAATACTTTGCTCTCCGAATGTCCAAACTAAATGAAAGACATTCAGAGAGTTTTCCTGTCTCATTAGTCATATGGTGGGATGGGTCTAGGATGTTTCGATGCAGGATGTTTTAGTGAAAGCAAGTTTCGGTGCAATAAATTACTGGTGAATGTTGTAATTTCCCTTAGGCTCTTCTCTCCCAACCCATCTGGTCAGCGTGGGAGCAGTAAGCCAATCTCCTCCCTCCGGGGAAAGACCTCATCTAGTAGTGGATCAAATATGGGTGTGATTTATTATATATTTCACACAAAACCTAAGGTTATTTCTGCATTAAATTGGTGTATGTTCCATTATTACATAAGGGAGAGAAATCTGCGCTTTCAAGCAGTAGTGGCAAGATATCCATACTTGTTCATGTATTTTAGTCACATTATAGAAAACGAAGTCAGGAAGTATCACTACTGTTGTCGTTTATCTTAATTATAATATATGAGACATCTTTCCCCAAATAAGTGGGTATCTTACACTAATGGATTGGGCAAGATTCGTTATTTGATATGTACGTTTGAAGACCAATAAGATTATATCAAATTTTTCTTCCAGGACATTTTATTCGGGGGATTTGTGGAGGCTCACGAAAATTATAAACAATTAATATTGACTGTAATGTGCTAAAAATAAAAAATAACAATAGACATTAATGTTACTTTAACAATATATTGCACTTCCTTAGTTAACCTAAAAATAACATCTTAGTGGTAAAGCGTTGGCGTAGCATTCGGGAGTCGTGGGTTCGATCCCAGCAGCCGACCATTTTGACTGAGGCTTTTCCAGAGTTTTTCCTGTCACCAGAAAATTGCCGGGATGGTGCCTTTAACATAGGCCCTGGCCGACGCCTTCCCGAATCTTTTCTCCTCCCCTAGCACGGCCTGATCCTTAGATGCCTAAGGCCACAAATAAAATTAAAACTTCAAATAATATGAACCATATTACAGAATATACTATTATATACGTATTTCAGTGTTAACATACTATTAACAAGTGTTAACATTAATTCTTTTGGGAGGGCGGTTGGAAACCTTTCGGGGGACAAACTCCCCCGAAAACATGCCTGATAGAAACAGTGAATATATCAGTTGTGTATGCAATTAGTTAGATATACTTCCGTCAGTATGAGCATCAATGTTCAATATGTTTTTGTGCAAAAATTTGCTTTTCTATTTCTTTTAATTACTGCACAATGTCTCGTAGAATAAAATGTGTGGCATCTTCCCGGGATCCACTAGAATTCATGGATTATCTGTTCCACAGATAATTGTTCGATTATCCCTTTGTCCGGATAATATAATGTTCAATTATCCGTTTATGCGAATAATGTTCGATTATCCGTTTTCCGGATAATTATTCGGATAATAAAAATTATTCGAATAATCGGATTTCGAATATGCGAACAATGAATTGTTCGATTGATCGGATATCATTCTATTCCCGGTACCTGCCTTCCTTGTCTACATTAGGCAAATGCTGGATTGTACTTTGGATAAGGCCAGGGACGATTGATACTTACAAGATCCTTGGCATAATTGTCAAATATATCCAGTGTAAAAAGACCGAAATGTGGTTGTATTTGGAGACAAATAAAGAAATATATTTCTGTACGTCGCAGGTTCAGAAATTGCTTGCGTTATTATAGGTTTTTGTTTTGATCATTTATTTTCTCGCAAAAGAAAAAGTTTTCCAAAGCTAAGTTTGGCTGGAATATTTACCTTCCTAATCTGTCATTCAATTAAATCAACCGAGTAATTGGCTTCAATTTTTTGTTTCCTTGAAAGTTGTACGTCAAAATAGTACCGGTATTTATAAGGCCCCAATCCTGTAGACAAAACCATTCGTCTCATGTCGACCTTTTTCTCGTGAAGGGGGGGGGGAATAGAAACGTCTGGTAACATTTCAGACATGAAGAAAGCCTGTTTCGAATCCCCCCTCCATCTCATGTCACATAACGCCTACACCTCCCCTTATACCTTCCTTCTTCCTCTGGACACCAGGGAAAAAAGAAAGAAAGAAGGGAAATGAAACCCAACTGTAAATCTGAGCATCTGGAGGCTGGTATGTACAACTTAAAATCCCATATATTACTATAGGGATTTCGTTTTTAATAGCTTCACAAAGAATTGGTACATAGGATGGAGGGGAAAGATAAATAAAATGAAAGAGGATACCTAAAAGAAGTGCCCTGTCAACGTTTTTTAAAAATAAGCCACGTTTTACACGAAAAAAATAAATATTTTTCTTCTCCATATTTCTCTCCCATTTAAAATGTATGGCGTCAATAACATCTACATTTAAAATTATGCCATAACTTTAGTTTTGATCCTAAAATTTCCATTACATTTTTATATGAAGGAGACATTCTTTAGCCACTTCCGTATTGGGGCTTTTCTAAATTGACTTACTTGTTTTTGTAATATGACCAAAAATGTTAGCACGCTGTCTAACTGTACCTCTTTCCCTTAAGTCGGTCAGAGTTGCACTCAGCCAAGTGTGCACTTAAGTCTGTTGCTGGATGCACTCAAAACTATTACTGAAGAACTACTTTTCGTACTTTAGTAAAACTCGACAAATGTGCATTTTCCGCTGCTAATTAAGTTTCACAACACTGCAACTCTGACCAAATGTGATCGTTGCGTATTTTCAGTGATAGTTAACAGTTGAGTTGTTGTTGGCGTGTTAATTCAGAAGCGGAATTCGTGCAAAGAATAAATATAAAAAAAGAATTATTCAAATTCACAACACGAATATTTTTTTTCTTGCCGGTTGCACGAAATAACGGGTCCAACTCAAAATGTCGGAGTGTCAGAACGTCGAAAATCAAAAACGGTCAAAACGTATACAGAAGTGGACAAGTCGTATACAGAAAGTGACAAAACGTCGAAAACCTCAAACGGTCAGATCGTCGAAATGTCAGAACGTCGAAACTGGAAAACGGTCAAAACGTATACGAAAAGGGATATACCGTATATAAAAAGTGACAAATCGCCGAAAACCTCAAACGGTCAAATCGTCGAAGGGCCAGAACGTCGAAACTAAAAAACCATCAGAACATATACAAAAAGGAACAAATCGTATGCAGAAAGTGACAAAACGTCTAAAACCACGAAGAGTCAGATCGTCGAAGTGACAGAACGTCGAAACTCCAACACCGTCAATAACAACTGCAGGGCTTTTAGACGTGATTTTCGACGTTTTGTTACTTTTTGTATACGATTTGTCCCTTTTCGTATACGTTCTGACAGTGTTGGAGTTTCGACGTTCTGTCACTTCGACGATCTGACTCTTCGTGGTTTTCGACGTTTTGTCACTTTCTGTAGAGATTAGCCACTTTCTGTAGACGTTGTCATCGTGTTAGGGTTTAGAAGTTGACACTTTGACGTTTTGAGTTTTTAGCATGGACCCCTTCCTGAACAATTTTCCGTTTCTCCCTCGTTTAGACGTTTTGACCCTTTCTGTATACGATTTGTCACTTTTCGTATTCGTTCTTACTGTGTTGGAGTTTCGACGTTCTGTCACTTCGACGATCTGACCGTTTGTGATTTTCGACGTTTTGTCACTTTCTGTATACGATTTGTCCCTCTGTATACGTTCTGACCGTTTTTCAGTTTCGACGTTCTGACGTGTTCCCCTAAAATGTTGCCAGTGGGCCATATTGGGAACATGGTGTTCCTAATATGACCCGCTATAGAAAATAAGGGCGTATGGCAAAAGTGATGTGTATTCTTTCTGTATTACTCATATATGCTACATACCAGGTATGTAAGTAAATATGAAACCGGAATTTGTGCATTGACGGCGTTAGCTGTCACTGTGGTTACCGTAAAACTGCGTCCTTGGCGCCACTTCCTTGTTTTGACTGCTGATAATGATTTGCAACTCACAACCAGACAAGTTTCATGTCATAGTGTAGTGTTTAATAGTGTTGAACATGGTGCAATTTGTACCTACAAACTACGATTTGCGCACAGTATTGATTTTTTGTTACCATTTGAAGAAAACCGCTGCCGAATCGCATCGCATGCTTGTCAAAGCTTACGGTGATCATGCTCTTGGTAAGTCACAGTGCTATGAGTGGTTTAAAAAATTTAAAAGTGGCGATTTTGACGTAAGAAATGAAGAACGTGGAAGATCACCGAAAAAGTTTGAAGACAGCGAATTGCAAGTTTTGTTGGATGAAGATGACGCTCAAACACAACAAACACTCGCGGATCAATTAAAGTGACACGAGAAGCAGTTTCAAAACGTTTAAAAGCCATGGGCAAGATTCAGAAGATGGGAAAATGGGTTCCACATGCATTGACTGAATGACAGCAGGAAAACCGAAAAACCATTTGCGAAATTCTGCTCGCCAGGTACAAAAGGAAATCATGTCTCCATCGAATTGTGACTGGTGACGAAAAGTGGATCTATTTCGAGAATCCTAAGCGTAAAAGATCATGGGTAACTTCAGGATAACCGGCGACATTGACTGCAAGACCAAATCGCTATGGATGGAAGACAATGCTTTGTGTTTGGTGGGATCAGAAGGGAGTGATCTATTATGAACTGCTGATACCTGGCTAAACCGTTAATACCCAATGTTACCAACAACAAATGATCGATTTGCATCAAGCTTTGCGTAAAAAACGACCAGAATATGACCAAAGACTACATAAAGTGATTGTGCTTCACGATAATGCACCCTCCCACACAGCAAAACCGGTGTATTAAACGATTGCCACGTTTGGCTGGGAAATCCTTCCGCATGCGGCTTACTCAGCAGACTTGGCGCCTTCAGATTTTCAGTTATTTGCATCCATGGGGCACACACTTGCTGACCATCGCTTCACATCTTACGAAAATGTACGAAAATGGCTTGATGACTGGTTTGCAGCACAAAAGGCACAGTTTTCTTAGTCTGGCATCCACACATTGCCGGAACAATGGCAGAAATCGATGGCTAGCGATGGCCAATACTTCGAATAAAATACTACTTAGCATTTTCATCTAATCACTGTGTCTTTTCCGTACATAAATTCCGGTTTGATATTTACGCACCTGGTACTGAGAGATAATTTATATGAAAGTGCAAAACCAAGAATATTGTATTTATACAAAATTCCAATATTTGTAAAAAAAAAAAAGTGAATATTTAAGAAGAAAAAATATGAGTAAATAAGAAGAAGTGTAACATAAACGAAGAAATTTAGAACATCACGTCTTACATGAGGAACAAGGAAATGGTCTATGATTTTTGCGTTGATTCCAACACACTCTTCGTGAACGTATTTGCGCTACGACACGCAAAAATGCATGTTTGCAACCCTGTCTGCCTTACAAAGGTAGCAAAAGCAAGGTTCACAAGATTTGGAGCAACACATTATCGGTTCATCATGAGTTGAATAACTAATAAGAAGCAGTTGCTGAAATTTTGGTCGTTTTAAACGTCATGTCACTTGCTTTGTTTTGTTTTAATCATCTTATTCTGTGTATTGTAATTGATAGCTTCCTTATTTCTTGGCATTAACTTCTTTTTAATTATTAAACATTATGATGATAAGTGTTCAATACAAACATTTCAAAATACCCAATTCTCTCATTTTAAACAGTAATGACTGCATTTTGCCAAATATGACGGTGGGCCATATTGCGCACTAATTACCTATTTACCTTTTCTGGCGCCTGCTAGTTACACAATGCGATACATTATGTCACACAAATTTTATGTTCATGTATGTTCATATAACTACATTATCCATTCATTATACTGATTAGGTTTTTCAACATTACATTTGGGACCCACTTTCCACCCCTACCTCTCCGCATCCACTTTTACAATTCACTTCGCGCCTGATTGGCACAACGAACTAAACGTGTTCTCCATGAAATTGGGGTAGGCCATCCCCAGGGAAAAGTCCCTGCCTCGACCCCAGACTCGGCGTCGAGACACGGAGTCTATAAGGACCTGTTTCCGCAAAAGTTCCTCTAAAAAAAAAAAAGCAAAGCAAAGAAAAGCGGAGGAATTTGGGATTTTTTTTCTGTGGCCCAGTTACCCGATACAAACCTGGGCCCTGCTTCCGCGGTTGAGGAGGATTTTTTTCTTTTCTTTTTTCTTTTCAATCAAATTTATTACAAACTTGAGCTGAAAAACAAATACATAGTTATTTATACACTTATTAATAATAGTTTTATTTGTTTTTAGTTGTTGCTTTATATATGTTACTTTATATGTGTTTATGTCTCTATTTATATTCGTTTCCTTCCCACTTATACACATCTCTTTTCTTACATTGTTCATCACTCACATATCACACACGCATCACACTTTATTTTGAAATTCTTAGTATTAACTTTATTATTTTAATGGTATGTCATTTTAGTCTATGTCTTTAAGTTAAGTTTATTAAACTTAATTTTATACGCGTATTTTATTTGTTTTATTTCCTATTTCGTTACGTGATATTGCAATGGTTTTTTATAATCTGTTTAACTATCTATTCTCTATTACTAAATTTACATGTTTTTAAAATCTACTACAGTTTTATTATTATTTGCTTCATTCACAAAATCAAACTAATCAAAGTTCACAATTTCCCTTACTTAAGTTCCATTTGATTATCCCTTCCTTTTTAACTATCCCATACCTACATCTACCCTACACCTAACTATCACCTAACCTATATCTACCTAACCCATTCTCACTCACACTCACATCTCATATTCACTCTAGGAGGAGGAGTTGATTCAGAAGTTCCATTCCCGGCGGCTGGACAAGTCCTCCAGATCTGCAGATCGGGGCCACTCCTAGGATTTTCTCCTCTTCTTCCGCTCCTCCATACTTCCACACTGTACTATAACACTTTACACTATCAGTCGCAGTCTTTTAGTTATCCCTCCAATCCAGCGCCTTGGATACCGAATTCCGTCCTATCCTTTGGGTTGGCAGCCAGGCACTGGGTGCAGAATCCACATGTAATAAGCCACTATCACATACGCTATGCTTTCCGTTCACCCTCGCGACAACGACTTCAGTCGACCATCGGGGACCATCGAAGACCATAGCCGTGGATTAGATCTAAAGTCCACAAAGTTTGTGTGTATTCTCAATTGTTGCTATCGGCTTTGTTTTTTCTCGGTCGCGCGCGCTCATCCATACCGATTATTATTTACATTTTTTTACAGCACTTGAGTTTGAAGTCCATAATTCCGTTTATACACGATTAATCGCTTCCGCACACGTAATTGTCATCGTTTAATTCGCGATAGCGACTTTCGATACGCCTGTCGGGAGCTCTCGAGCATTCCAGACGGGCTTTCCTACGGTCGCGTTCTTTTATCCGTACCAACGAGTATATTAATTTGAAGTGCTCTAATTGTTAATTCCTTCATTAGTCCCATAACTTTTCTATGTATGTTCCTTTCAATTTTGTTGAAATTTAATTTTTTCCATGTAGGGAATATAGGTCGCCAACTGATCCAGGACTTCTCGTTTCGTTTCATCACGCAGCATTTCTATTACTGTTAGATTATTCAATTCCTCTCTTTGCTCCACAATTCTTGTATTAACTGTTCCGTCCGTTTTTAATTGATTGTCAGGGCACTTAAGAACCACGTGTTCCGGTGTTGAGTCCAGACGACATTCGCACGCCGGAGAGGCCACCAGTCCCAGTTCGTGTAGTTTTGATTTATAAAGTCCATGCCCACTCAGAAAGTGGACAATTCCTTTGTCAGGATTCCATCGTTCCCAAGTAAGTCGTTCCTCAATGCTTTCTATAAAAGCAAGAAGTCTTCTTTATTTTGTAGAAGTGTCACTGTCCGATTTCCATATCTTTTACAATTACCTTTTCAATTTCCTCTTTTGAGTTCGGCATTTGATTTCAGATTTCAGCTGTCTTTGTTAAGTTATTATTTAACCAGTAGCAAGCAGCCGATTTCCTAGCTTCTAAATTCAATGGAAGTATTCCTAGGATTACATTTAATGCCACTCACTCCCGGCGTTGTTCTGTAAGCTCCGGACATTCTAAAAAGTATTGTTCTTTCAGCCCTGTAGGTTTTCAACAATAGGTACTGAAACGAAACATTACTTACTTGCTAAAATAACAGTAAAATATTTTCTTGCTCAATATACCAGTTCAACTGGAGCTGCTGCCGCTCATGCCACTGGAAAACAAATGAGTCGCACAAAAGTGCTTGTCATGAGGATATAATTTACGGTGACACTTACCGGAAATCTTCGGAGATCTGGGGGAGGGGGCACATTGGGCACCCGGGCCATAATCGATACACTTCTCGGACAAAAAATAGCTGCAAATATTCTAGGAACGTGTAGTTCTCATCAAATCAAGAAAAATGTTCCTTTGAAGGTATGTAAAATAAAGTGAAATTTCGTAGCCAGAGACGCCCGAAGTGGGCAAAGTATGATCATAAATGGAGTAGAACTTGATATGACATATTGTGATACAAGAGATTGCTGTTAGATTAGGTTTGTTTAGGTATTTGTTTTGTTGATTATTTATTTACTTTCGAGTTTTTAAACGGTTGGAAGATAAAAAGAGTTTAAAGAACATTATTTTGTTTTAAGCGTGTTGTTGCGCATTCACTAGTAATTTTCATGTAGTTCCGGGAGGTGGTCGGTAGATGGCAACACTACTATAACGTGGATTTATTAATGCTATTGGAGTTTTGAATAATTACAATGATTATTTGTTAGTTGTGAAAGCGGCACAAGAGTTTAATAGTTTAATTGAATGTTTCCAGTTGTAATGCCATTTATTGTGAGTAGCAAACATGTAATCACTATTGTTTAGGAAGGTATAAAGCCATGTTAGGTCTTTTCAGATTAGAGAAACTCGATCGAGCTGGCAAGTCGATGACAAGCCTAGTGTTTGTACCACTATTGCCAGTTATTTTTGATATCCTTCCTACGTCATCATCCTTCGTCTCTTCTCGCCACATCGGGACAAATCTTGTGGACGAGACTCATCTAGCCAAGGGGTCACAATTTTTTGTCTGAGGTGGAAGGAGTGTTCGACACCTGGGCTGCTATCCTAACGGGCGGCCCAACCTTGATTGTTTCATTATTTCATTATCATCGACCACTGCAATGGACAAGGACACGACTACCGGTCAACACTCAGGACTTCCGCAAATGATATCTGGACTCCCTAGCTATTCTATATTAGGAGCCATTCCAAGACGGAAAAACAAAGAAAACAGTCATCTCGTTCACACTCTCGATCACCGGCTAATCATCACTCAGAACGCAGCACATCGCAATCACCACCTACCAAAAAGACTCATACTATAAGTGAATCAGAGGAAGAAAGACAAATGGACACAACAAACCAAACCGACTTTCAACGGCTTCCAACATCTGCAGCAGCAACAACACTAATATTTTCATTTTTGCTTACCAATTTTGATATGAAATTTCAAAATGTAAAACTCCTCTACCAGCAACTCACAAAATACGTACATCGCGACAGAATCGTCAGAATCATTTCAACAAGAAATGGCATCATAATACAATCTACCGACGCTGATTTTGCAACCACCATACGCAATAAATATAGCTTCGAAATATTCGAAAAAAACAGCAAACTTGACAAGACAAGAAAACCGTTCAAATCGCCAAGCACCACCACCACGCAAAACACCGATATTATAAGTAGTCATCCGAGGAGTAGAACCCACAATCACAGACGAAGACGCAGAGACAGAATTAAAAGATGAAGGCCACGTGATCGCTAAATGTATTCGCATTAAAACCAAAGCTGGAGGCCCAACGTACATGATTCGTGTTTTGACTAACAGCCAAGAAACTATAGACGAACTTCTCACCCGTGGCGCTTACATCTACAAGAGACGTTACAGGGTAGAACCCTCACACTCACCTCCGCCTCTGCCAATAAGATGTGAGAAATGTCAATTATACAATGCACATACCACAGCACAATGTACAAATAACATCAAGTGCGGTTACTGCTCCGGTTCACATCCCACTAAAAACTGTACAAACATGCAACAGCCACCCAAATGCACAACCTGTAATGATAATCATCCAACCTTCAGTTATAAGTGTAAAGCCAGACCTGCTGCACAACCTGGTAAACCAAAATTAATAGTGCCTGGAACCCAAACCCAGGCTATACCTCCCATTACTTCTGTATACCAACCAATCACGATAGACCAACTCTTGGCATTCATCACCGTTGTCCTGCAAAACATTCACCCTTTCCAAAGACACCATATCCTTGCTCAAATTCAATATGCAGCCAAAACTACCTTACATGTCGCTTTTAACGCTACATATTCTGGATCATACACTCATTTTCATGCAAGTGCCGAAACAGCAGTATAAACCATACCGTACAGATCATTACAAAATGTATACAATTATGGCTTTAGTGCTTTTATTTATAAATATCAGATCCATACTCACGCATAAACTGTCATTTGAACACCTACTCCTAGAAGAAGACGCTCATGCATTTTTACTAAATGAGACACATCTAAAACTAAAGGACACTTGCAAAATATCACGTTTCACTATACTTCGTCTCGATAGTACGATACCACCACAGCGAGCAAACGGAGGTGTCGCCATAGGATTTTCGCAAAAAATAGCCTACCGTCAATACACTGTAAACACGCCAAATTTACCTGAATACCTCATTACTACTTTATATTATAAACATATATGTATATCACTCTCGCTACAATTTATGTAAGACCTGGTCATTCCATTCCGAACTCATTCTTTACTTACATCTCAAACCACTTCAGAACCTACATAATTATGGGCGACATAAACATACACAGCCGACCTGGTCACGAAAAGCAAGACTTCAAAGATTTCATAACTTTACAAACCACAGGAACAATTCACCACATCCCTAAACCAACCAGACCATGTTCCAATACCACTCCAGACGTAGTCAGAACCTCAACCAACCTCAGCCATAGATGCACCTTAGACGTACTAGATCTAATAGGCAGCGATCATGCACCCATTAAACTTTCAATACAATCTCCAAATCATACTGACCGAACATGCAATACACAACCAAGAATCATG